>OY757939.1:8299634-8582910 GCA_963585895.1 Sepioteuthis lessoniana
CTATATTATCAGTGGATAATATCAAATATACAAATGTCTTTCTTCCTTAATCTTTTCTTTTTTCCTTCTTTAAATTGAGATAGAGAGAGCATGTAATCTAATACTTAGGAAGGGTGTAGGGAGAAAGTCTGAAGGTTTACTTAGCTTTTTGACGGATTCCTTCTGAGAGTATTTTCTCTTTTACGGGCTAGCGGGGTTTTATATATAGCTTGGCTTGAAGGTGTCTGTTATCTTCTTGTCCAAGATTCTTTCCGCTTTTTCCCGGGAATTTCGGCGGCAGTTTCAATACATCTTATCACCTCAACTACTGTCCAGAAAATCCCGGTTCTGCTTCTTCGCCCGGAGTTTTACACGAGATTCGCCCATCTGTTCACGGTGATATCTGTCTTCAAGACTGATTTCCTTATCCCTATTTCCGTCGACGAAAAAGGGTCCTACTTCCGCTTTAGGATTCTGGCCAATCGTTTAGCCCCTTTCTTCTGTCAGGCGATTCGTTCGGACTATTATCTCTTTCACCCGGTCACAGAGTGCAAACATCTGTTGGCTTTCATTCTGACCTGGATTTGTTACTTCGGCCGCGAGGAGCTGACCTACATTCCTATTCCTCCTTTTAACGGTCAGTCTTTGGCGGCCTGTTAATTCAAATACGGAGGGGTCGGGGAAATTCCTTATTTCTCTCCTCTCATTGGTAGACCACGTGACAATACGCTCCCCCATGGAGATTGAGCACTCTGGCGAAGGAATTTACAGCTGCTGCTCGCATAATGCAAAGCGCTTCAAACGAATTGAGCACTCTGGTATCCGGTAAGGTATAAAATGTTAACAAACGAACCCTACTGCTGCTGCTGCTACTTAATACCTTATAATTCCCTAGCTGACGTGGTACACTTGTTGGAAGAGCGTTCTGATTCTAAGTCTAATGTAAAGTTGGGCGGGTTTCGATCCCAGCTTCAAGCGTCCTACGTGTGTAGCCACACTGAAGAGTTGTGATACAACGAAACAGTCTATCTGTGTATGACAATATATGTATACATAATTCTTAGTCCAACGAGAGAAAAGTAATTTATATATATATATATATATATATATATATATATATATATATATATATATATATTCTCAATTGTAATCATTTTTTTATTTGATAGTCGATAATAGCAGTTCCATATTCAATTCATTTATTCAAATGGATATTTTTCTTTCTTTTATTCGATTACTTCCAATTCGTAAATTTTTTTAACGTAAATTAATTTCACTGTATTACAAAAAAGGTGAAAGTGTCATCTCAAAGGAAATTACATTTTTTTTAAAAATCCATGATGTCGAAGTAAAGGAAAAAACAAAAATGTCAATTTAAACAATTAAATTGAACATTAAACATTCATTTAAATAATACTGAACAAGAAACACCTGTTATGGTCTATAAAATAAATAAAAAACATTATTTTTTACACCAAACGAGTTTTTCATACTAGCATTAGCTGATGGTTTTTCACAGGAGTTTGAGTGACAGCAAGTCACTCAAGTCTCCAGGACTCTTCCCAGTATTCTGGCCGATCTGTAATGTCGTAGTTTGGATGGTCTTGGTAAGTCTTGCGGTAAAAATTGTTATTATTTGTTCTCTTTAGAGTTGTTGGTCTATAAAATAAATAAAAAAAACATTTATTATTTTTTACACCAAACGAGTTTTTCATACTAGCATTAGCTGATGGTTTTTCACAGGAGTTTGAGTGACAGCAAGTCACTCAAGTCTCCAGGACTCTTCTCAGTATTCTGGCCGGTCTGTAATGTCGTAGTTTGGATGGTCTTGGTAAGTCTTGCGGTAAGAATTGTTATTATTTGTTCTCTTTAGAGAGTTGTTTCCACCAGCGTTAGCTGATGGTTTCCCACTGGAGTTTGATTGGCAACAAGTCTTCCCAAGTTTCTAGGACTCTTCTCAGTATTCTGACTCATCTCAATAATGCAGTAGTTTGGATGGTCTCCACTCATCCTGTTATTTTCAAGTCCTTAAATATTTGTTCCAATCCTTTGGTGACTGTACCAAGAGTACCAATTACATTTGATATTATCATCACTTTCATGTTCCACAGCTTTTTCAATTCCCAAGTAAGGTCGAGATGTTCCATACCTTTTTCAGTTCCTCAGCAAAATCCAGGTACTTATCCCTTCATTATTTTTATTGTTATTCTCGATAGTTTTTCATACTAGATTTAACAGGTATTTTTTCATTAATGTTTGAGTGACAGCAATCTCCAATGTACTCTACTAAGTATTCAGTTTGTCTCATTGGGTGCCGCATTCATTTGGCCTTGTGCCACATCGAAGCAAAGAGCTTCGTAAATTACTACTAAGTATTCAGTTTGATCTCAATAGTGCTGTGACCTTTATGTTTAAGATTCATATTCTGATCTCCGATTCGTTCCGTCTCTTTTCCAAACCCTTGACGACCGTTCTAAGAGAACTAACTACAATTGTAATCATCATTAGCAAAACGTTCCAACTTTTTTAAAAATCCCCTCTTGATCTAACATTTTTTCGCTCCTGATTTTACCATTCAACGGGTTGGTAATTTAAATAGTATTCCATATTGTGTTACTTGATTTTCAAAAATGAATATTCCATTTTTCATCTTCGTATTCCATTTTTAGATTAGTCTTCCATTTTTTTAATCCTTGATTTCAGTACTACAGTATAGTTGCACCCGTTTGGCTTTAACGATATGCCAGACGGGAACTACAAAAGAATGCTACATTCTGTTTTGAGGAAATCCTGGAAACAGCATCCAGCTGTACGGCCATTTACCCTTCCATTTCACAAACCATCGAATTAGAATGGGATAAATATCCAGGAGAATTTGGAAAAACTCATAAATGACTTTTCTCTACGGACTGTTACACAGGAACACAGTAGCGTTGGCCGATCCCCAAAATACTAACGTTCATAGTACTGTACGGACACTTGATGTCATCAAGAGAACTTACCAAGAGAGATGACCAATAAGGACAGCTCTCAGTACGCTTTGATGATCAGGATGATAATCCAGGGATGTAGGATGCTAACAAATACTTTTTTATCGTCAATCTATACACTGCTTAGTTTTCTTTTGTTTTTTAATCTTTTATTTTATTTTATTTTATTTTATTTTTGCTTGCTTTGTTTGAACGACTTTTTTCCATTAAAATCCTTTTGATCAATAGCTGATCTTGGCAATTCTAAGAACTTTTGGCTTTGTTTTTATTCTTCTGGAAGAATTCAATTTCTTTCAAGGAATTGTTCTTTCAGTTGAAATAGATGGAAATATGTAGTGATTAGTTGGTTAGTCGGTTGGTTGGTTGTTTGGTTGGTTTTACGGCGTATCAACTCTTTTCAGGTCAATTAAATTTCAAACAATTCAGTTTAAAATAAGTATGCGGTTTAAATATCAAAAAAGTCCCATTTTAAGCAATTCAGTTTGGCACAAGTACACAGTTTAGTTCTGTTTGACCCCTAGATAGGACCCTTAGAATCGTCTAGAGGTTTTTCTCATCTCCGATCAGGGGTATTTCAAATTCCTTAACCAACACAACCGAGAGGGTGGAAGAAAAGAACAAACAAACAAATACACAAACAAACAAACAAACAAACACGGGCTTGGGTTAACTCCAAGAGGGGAAGTCTGAGACACTTTTTGTGCTTTCTGTGAGCTAACGTGAGCGTGAACTCGAGCGAAAACTCTCACAAAGCCACTAGGAATGCTGACTAAAATTCTCGCGTTGGTCAACCCAGCATCTGTAGGTCAACAAGTCTTAGCAAACGCCTTTCTGAATTCTGTTGACGGGTCTCCTCTCTGCCCAACTCTCATCTCTTGACTGACCTGTTCTGTCGACTGGTCTCTGCCGCTCCCTTCTCCTGACTGTGACCTTCTCTTGACTGCTCTCTCTTGCCGATAGATCTCTTGGACCTTCCTTCCCTCGTCCTCTTCCGATCTCGTGAGAGATCTCACACGCAGGCCCTTTGTGTGTATTTCGCGCCAAAACAGACAAAGAGTTTCTCTGAAAGGCACCCACACACACACTAACACAACGAATGCCCAACCTCCTGTCACACATTCTATTGGCCAGATATTTTATTATACTACATTTTGGTCCGGTTACCGGTACCAAACAACATGTTTAATATGTTTGCACAGAACCAAAGGTAGTACTATCGCCTGGCTGTGGATTTTCAGGGTTGAATCCTCTTTATGGCTATGCCGTGGGTTTTCGAGGTCGAATCCTGCGTGTGGCTGTATCATGGATTTTCAGGGTCGAATCCAGGTAACGGCGCCAAATGCGTTTCTAGATATTTTGTTTATCAATCTTTTCTGTGTCCACACTGTTTGAAAGTTCCACAGACAAGGAATGACACAATCCACCCACAACTTCTTCTGACGGTCGGGGTGATCCGTTGGAACAAAGTTGCCTGGTTGCTAACAACTCAAAAGCAAGAAGAATTATCCGTCAACAATTAACAATCATTTATTGTTTGATGTTTAGACTGTATACAATAGCATGAGAGAGAGAGAGTGGGAGAGAGAGAGAGAGTGGGAGTGAGAGACAGTGGGAGAGAGATTGAGTGAGAGAGTGAGTGGGAGAGAGAGAGTGAGTGAGAGAGTGAGTGGGAGAGAGAGAGTGAGTGAGAGAGTGAGTGGGAGAGAGAGAGTGAGTGAGAGAGAGAGAGTGGGAGAGAGAGAGAGAGAAATCCGTAAGGGTCTATGAACAGACACAAACAGACACAACCACCACCCCCAGCCCGACCAAACTCTCTGAACGTAAACTTCTAACTGACCAATTGACGACTGCCAACAGCCAACCCTTTCAAAATTTGCAAATTTTTATATATTTAAATTCAGGAAATCGGTAGGGTGATGTCATCTTGCTAAATTATTGCATCATCGCTCACGTATCCAAAATTCTCTGTTTTCATTTTTCCAATCAAACCTGTCACAGACAAGATATGAATCCATTTTGTTAACATTTTAGTCTTCCTGTGTTTATCATCATGTACTCGCTTAAACTTTCCAATTTGACTCACATTTCCGCTCAAATATTTTAGCGAACCTAACAGCAAACTGAAAAACTTACAGCCTAACCAAACCAGGTAATAAAATAATTAACCATTGTTGCATATTGACCTCCGACCCGGCCGAGCAGTCAAATGGGAAATCCACCTGTGTAAATAACAATTGCATCCGGTCGAAGATATCAGGGGATAACCTTGACTGTTGACGGGTTGAATTTGAGTGTGAATTGTGACGCTCACAAGAGGCAGGTGAATGTCAAATAATTATATAACCAGGGTGCGACAGGAAGTCAGATCAGTTGGAGAGAAGATGCTGGAATGAGAACCATGTCCCCGGTTGAGCAGCCCAGGAGAACGGGAAAGAAATGCTGCTGTAGCCAGAAGAGTTCGGGGGTCAATATGTTGCAGTTCTGTTCAGTCTCCAACTCACCTCTCATAGATAATACCTTTCGTAACCCTTTCGAACCCTTTCGAATAAAGTGAGAGGTATATTCTTCTACAGAACTGTGTCCACTCGTCCTTATTGTGTCGTCGTTATGTTTCTGCAACCATCTGCATATGAGTATGTTACACCATCACGGCAACTGTGATATAATTTTTTGGGGTATACTGCGTCACTAGTTTGGGAAAGTAAATTACCAATTTCTTTATTTTACCATTCTGTGTCGCTGTTGGTTTTAGAAAACAGATCTGCGCATGTTTTGGTTAGGTTTCTTTGTTTAATGGTATATCAAACATTAAGGGTTATTTAATGCCAAAACCAGCATTGTTAAGAACAGCAGTAGTACTAACCTTAACCCTAACCCACAGTTGGGGTGGGTGATAAGAGAGTTCATATATTTCCCAAGGACATTTGTCCGAAAATGAATGTAAGAGTGCGACTAGAGTTCGAACTAGCTTTATACGTTGTCGCAGTACAGCATGTCAGCCACTGCTCTTCTGCTAGTTTGGTGGGGATTTCTCGGGGTCACATGTTTGGGGAGTAAATAATTAATATCTCTAATTAGCCATTCTATGTCTTAGAAAACAGATGGCTTAGGAAAAAAATCCTTTAAACAGAAATTAAGCATCTATGTTGTATATTGACCTTCGACCCGGCCAGACATGCCAGTCCAAAGAGATGCACCAGAAAGAAGTGACACATTCCGACGGCAGTTATGAGAAGAAATCGCGTAGGCGGGCTGGCTGAAAAAATGGGACAAGGTAAAAATCACATGGTACACTCATAGACTGATGCACCGGAAGAGAGTGACCTGGGAACTGCATGACAGTTATTTCCACTTGATGACGAGCAAACATGCCATTCCAAAGATTGAGAGGGCGATTGAACTATTCTATAACTCGGTGATAAAAGGAAGTCAGTGAGTAGGAGAACAGACGAGTTGGAGACGAGATGTGGTAGGGAAAGCCACCACCCAGCAGAAGGGGCCCTCCGGACCCACGATGGAGTTTGGGGACCAGACCACTTGGTGGTAAGATGCAGTAAAGAAAGCCAGCAGAGTGGGCACCCGGGCCTCCGGTTGAGCATCAGGAGAACGAGAAAGACACAACGCTGATGGCCATAAGAGTGGGGGTCAATATATTGCAGTTCAGTTCGGTCTCCCTCTCACACGCAAACCTTGCAATAAAGTGAGAGGTATATTTTTTTTAAAGAAGTCTTCGCTCGTCTTTATTCATTGCGTCAATATTTATTATGTATATATGTATATGTATTATGTGTTTGTATAGTTAATCATGGTCATGGCTATACAGCATTTCCTAGTAATTTTCGTTTTTGTGATTTTATAAGAGTCAATGATACATACTAGATGTTAATAGAAACCCCATTCCTGTTGATCCATCTCGTTGGACTTCAAATGCTAATTAACAATTGAATCCAAATTTTAAATTTTTTTTTAAGTTCTGCATGTTCACAATTAGCATATCGACATTCTTAGATATTTTTTAGCGTTAACAAGTTAATTAACGTCTGTATTTTCTCACTTGTTCAAAAAACTTAACTATATTTACTCGAATAAGTCAAAAGTTTCGCAATATTTCGGTAGATTCTCGTTTGTGCCTCGTATATTATGGGATCGTACAGTTCAAGCTGTAGTAGGTACCTACTGTGATTGGTAGTCCCGAGGAAGTATTCAAACCAGGCCATGACGACGCGGAAGCAACCTTTGTCGTGTGAAAGTTGAGAAGCATCATTGATTTGCGTGCAGTAACCAGACAGTTCAAGAAATTTCGGTCATTTTCCAATAAACCTGATCATCAGGCAAGTTCAGGTAGGCTTAAAATTGAGGATTCTGAGGCCGTGCTCCAAGGTATAAAAGCAAATTCGGTGAGTAGCATTCAAAGAGTATCAGGCGAGTTCGTCCCCTTCACGACCTCGGGTGCAAAAGCATCCGGAAATGCCGATTTGTGCCTCACGTTACTAAAATATTGCAAAGCTTTTGACTCACCTTAATGTCGTCATACTTTTTAAACCCATGCTGCTATCGATCACCTCAGGGACATAACCTTTGATTAACCGCAAGATGGTCAATATGGGATAAGTGACCCAGAAAAACTGCACACCATAGCAAACGTTGACTTGGAGAATAGAGAAACTTCCAGTCCAATTTGCAACGAAATGATTATTTTATTGGGTCTGTTTTTGGCTGAGCATCGTTTTCTAAGAAGTCTTCTAAAGAGAATGAAAATAACCATGAGATGCTATTGTGAACTCTACAATATCCCTAAATAGAAGCATAAATATCATCATGAAGTTCTTTTGTTTCAACAGGAAACAAATAGGTTCAAGAATCATCAAGTGTTTTTGATGATTTTAACGGCATGTAGACTCGTCTACAGCTATTTTATGTCAAGAGGTTAGGGAATCCCATTCATTGTGTAATATAACTGCCGAGGGATTTCGTTTTATATATCTTGCCTTTCGCTTTAGTTAGGCTGAGAACCTTTCGCTTAGCGCATGGGTTAGTTAGGTGCAACATTAACGCAGGTGTTCACGGGCACGCGGGGAGGATGCGTCATTCACAGATGTCAAAATAAAATTCCCAGACAGGAAATGGGACTAGGGAGGTAAATGACGTCATGCACCGGAAGCGTGGGTTGAGGATTTTTGGGATTTGAGAAAAAGTCAGGAGTTGAGTTCCTGCGTCCGAACGGAAAAGTTGAGATTCAGACCTGGGCGAGGCCAGGCGACTTTGAGCGCTAGGGGCGCCGCGCGTTGGTTGGCTTGAGAACTGACGATGTAAAAGCAGTCAGCATAAAAAGATTGTTTCTCTCTCTCTCCTCATGTCGAAAAAACTTTAAACGCAAAAAGGTGAATAAAAGTTTCGTACCTGAACCAATTTCGTAAAGTTTCATGTTTTTAGATTCCTTATGTGTATTTCACATATCCGTATCATAGGTATGTTACAATTGTACATTCATGTTTATACTTTTGTGTTCTTGTTTATTAAGATCTTGGCTACTCCATAGTTTGGAACGAACCGCCGCAGGCATTGGCCTCCATGTCAATGCACACAAAACTGAATATATGTGTTACAACCAAACAGGCGACATTTCCACACTAGACGGAACCTCTCTGAAACTAGAAGACAAATTCACCTACCTAGGAAGCAGCATCTCATCAACCGAAAAAGACATCGAAACACGGTTAAGGAAGGCATGGACAGCTGTCGATAGGCTCTCGGTCATATGGAAATCAGACCTGACCGATAAAATGAAACGTAGTTTCTTCCAGACAGCGGTCGTATCGATACTGCTATATGGATGCACTACTACGCTAACAAAACGGCTGAAAAAAAAGCTAGACGGCAATTAAACAAGAATGTTGTGAGCAATATTGAACAAGTCCTTGCGACAACACCCCACAAGGCACCAACTATACAGCCACCTGCCTCCCATCACCAAAACTATCCAAGCTAGACGAACCAGACACGACGGACACTGCTGAAGAAGCAAGGACGAACTCATCAGTGATGTACTCCTCTAGACCTCTGCATATGGCCAAGCAAAAGCAGGACGACCAGCTCGAACATACATACAGCAGCTTTGTGAGGATACGGGAAGACCTGAAGACCTGCCAGAGGCGATGAATGATAGGGAGAAGTGGCGAGAGAGGGTCAGGGATATCCGTGCTAGTGGCACGACATGATGATGATGTTTCTTAAGTAGTTATTTATTTTTTTGCACACGGTCCTATCAAATACGAATAATTTCAATGAAAGAGTACTCTACACTCTCGAGATCTCCAAATTTGGAGTCTCACCATCAGATACCGTTTAGTGTCATGCGCAAGATATCTACTTTTTTGTTAGTTGAGTGGTGTGGGGTCTTTTCTGCTAGAGATACAACTATTCTAAGGTCTACTGGCAGGGTATTTTTTTTTATGTTGGTTTCATTCATGGAGGTTAAAATTGTCAAAATGATAAACAGAAATTGAAGGTGAATGTTTGGTGGTCATTTCGTTTTTAGAACTACTTAAATGCCATTATGCCTAAGCGCTGCAGACAGTTGTTTTATGAACGCATTTTGAGGAGACATAATTTAAACCGGCTAAAAGAATCTAGAAAATTGAATTATTTAATCTAAGCGTCACATTTAATCTTTAACAACGTTGGTCAGACAGACAACAATAATACTACCCTACTAAGAAAGAAACTTGTATCGATAACTTAAATTCCTGCGTTTTCAACACTTATCTGACCTGTAAACAAAAATATATATTTTTTGCACACAATACGATTCATGCAAAAGAAAGAAAAAATGCAATATTATCATTTTATAAAAGTACATATAGTTAATACTCACGAGTCAGTTTTTGAACAGATGAAAAAGAGATTTAAAAGATAAATGAATAATGCCTTTAGTTCAGGGATTGGTTTAGAATTAGTGTCAGTTTCTGGAATGAGAAGAAATGTACGCAACAAAGTATGACGTCACACAGAGTTGAGTATAAGATGGAACAATGCATTCATTTTAAGTTGAGGTTTACAGAGTAAGAAATAATATATATATATATTTGTAAGGTGCCCGTAGTGTAATGGTTATCGTCGCAGGATGTGGACACGACAACACGAGTTCAAAATCCTGGACGAGCCTGATTACATTTCACATAGCACTAATACCCTTGGGAAAGGTATGAATCCAATTATTCTCCCTCCAGCTATGGGTAAATAGTAGGGCAGACTAGGTTCTTCAGCCTTGGTGAGGCAACTAGTCTAGGAGAAGGAAAACTCTGAATTCAAACCTGTTAAACTCCGCTTAAAAAATTGACCTTGTGTCATGTCCTGCCCAAGCGGAGGGGTTGGGTAAATAGGATATATATATATATATATATATATATATAATTATATATATATTGTGTCTGAGTCTTATATATATATATATATATATATAGAAGGGGCATACAATAAGTTTCCAGACTTTTTTCGTATGGTTAACGTGCTGTTAAATCATAGTATGCGAGTTCGAACTCCAGTCATGCTATTATGTTCACTTCCAGACTCATACCCTTGGGAAATGTATGAATACCCCATGTGTTAAATAATACTACCACTGCCCAAAGTATGGCTTTGGCATTAAATTACCCATGAAGGTTGATATCCCAATAAACAAAGAAGAAACCAATTTCTTCAACCTCTTCAACCTCTGAGCCAGTAATTAGGTTTGGTTTGGTCGGGTTTTATGGCATATCAACCACTCTAGGTTATTTTATGCCTAATCCTCTTTATATATATATATATATATATGCATATATATATATATATATACGAGGATCATTGGATAAGTTTCCAGACTTTTTCGTATGGGCACTTTTATTCATAATACACACATGAAACTCAAGTGTCGTTCGAAGTAATCTCCCCCGGCTGAAATCCACTTGTTGTACCGTTCCAACAACTTCTGGAAGGCCCCATGGAAGTCCTCTTGTGTAAGCGTGTCAATGACCTTCGTCACAGCCTCTTTCATCTCCTCAATTGTCTCAGAACGACAGCCTCTGAGCTTAGGGAATAACCAAAAGTCACAGGGAGCAAGGTCTGAACTATAGGGAGGATGAGGAACTGTCTTGATGCCCATCTTGGTCAAATAGTCTGTGACAAGGATGGAGTTGTGAACTGGTGCATTGTCCTGGTGGAAATGCCACTGACCCGATTTGAAGAGTGCTGGCCTCTTCCCTAGGAATCTCTTGCTGAACTCCCTTAAAACCTCAACATAGTAACCCTAACCCTAACCGTTTAGCCAATCAACTCTGGTGTATTGACTTCCTTACTCCTCCCATACATCTCATCACCCCTCACAGACTCTCTGCTTTCATTGAATCTCTTATGCCACTCAAAAAACTGATGCTCGGTTCATGCAAGATGCTCCAAAAGCAGCCAGAAGTATTCCATGCGTTTCTGTGGCATTTTTTCCGAGTTTAAAACAGAATTTTATTGCATATCGTTCTTCTAAAGTTTCAGATTGCCTTTTTGAAATTCACCAGCTGTGACAATCAGGCTTTAGTAGGGTGCATTCCAATTGCTGCTGTAGATGTTCATTTGAACCTGCAATCATAAAAGTTGGTGAGTCATCTCATAAGTTGTATAGCAATAACATCCTGACTTTTCAAGAGTCTACAACAATTTTAAATGCCCATACGAAAAAAAGTCTGGAAACTTATCATATGCACCTCGTATATATAAGCGCACAAAGCGCGATGGGTAAATCGTAGGTATTTTTGATTCGCAACTACACTTTATTTTGTTTACTCTATTGCAAATTAACCTCAGTTGGGTAACGTCTGTGTTGAAAGCAGTGCCATGACGCAATTCACTTCTCCAGAAATGCTGTACTGCTTGGTATTCACGCCAGAAACCCTAATACAAATATTTCAGAGTGTTTGAATGTCTATCTTAGAAAAGAGAAGAGAATTCGAAAAGAGTTCGATGAATCCAATTGTGATTACGAACGTACAGCAGCTCGAAAGCCTCACTCTGATCGTTCTAATTAGAAAATGACTCCTAAATTCACATCATGATCTTTGGACGAACGAATCATCATACGTTCAGATCTGTGTCACTATTTGTATTGTATCAATGTGTTTGCAACAATTTGTTTTTCAGACCTGAATAACAACAGTTGCTATTCCTAAAGGTACATTGTTTAATACTCGTAGATTCTTTGTATAAACCAAACAGAATTTTTACTTGACTGGCTCATTTCTTTTGCTCACCACGATAGTGCATAATACTAATATTTACTAAAAATAAACTGTGTGGTTAACAAAGACACACCTGCAGATGGTCGGAAAATAAAACGCTATGTAGAAAAGCAAAAGACAAAGCCAATAAATAGAGCTATATGTTCACCCTATAAAATAACCAGCTTTACCCTCGACTGAAACAATTAGTTAAATGAAGAATCATGGATGAACGACGGCGTGTGTGTGTGTGTGTGTGTGTGAGTGTGTGTGTGTGTGTGTGTGCATGTTTGTGTTTGTGTGTGTGTGTGTGTGTTTGTGTTTGTGTGTGTGTGTGTGTAAAAACAGCTCAGTTGGAAATGATCAAAAGAAGCACTGATGGCTATAAAAGCCGAACGTACAAAGTGCAGACCCCAAACTTTTACTACTTAAATGAATTGACCAAACGGCATTCCTCGGGGAAATCAAGAGAGCTAGAAACAAAAGAAATTCGCTTTGGGAAGTGAAACAAATCCACCTGTGAACTAATTACCGATTAATGAATCGAAGAACGTAAAAGACAGTTGTCTTTTATTTCGTCAGCCATATTGACAGCGCATCCATGTATTTACTGTGGACAAAGAAATTGATGGTAGCTATTTGCATGGCTCCCGGTATCAAGAGAGATTCATCATCACTACACGATAATAATAATAATGTTCGACTATTACATTCGATGACAACCATTAATGACATTTATAAAGACCTTTTAAAAAGAAAAAAATAATCTTTGTATTGAATATATACGCTATTTATACAATCTCTAAATACAGATCAAGTCCTGTTAAGTAATTCATCCGATAATTTCCAAAAATTCTCGCTTTTTTTTTTTTTATCTGATTCGGCAATTTGTCCCCAAAATAAATTAATTAACAAAAACATCTAATTGGTTTGTAGATTTAGTTTTTAAAATCTGTCTTGAGAGTAAATTTTCAGTTCGAGAAGATATATTGAAAAATATCAACCATGAGTGGTCATTCCATTAATTATATTGAAAGTTTCCATTATATAATCCCTCCTTTTTTCTACCAAAGCAGTTTATCTTAATTTCTCCAATCCCTCTTTATAACTGTAATCTTTTACACATTTTATTATTTTTGTCACTCCTCTTTGTACGCATTTCAATTTCAATATTATACTCCAGTTTACATAATTTCACATTGGATCCCAGACAATATTCTATATAAGGTCTTTTTAGAGTTTTACAGCTATCGATAGACTATCGGTCATTTGGAAGTCAGGCCTGACCGATAAAATGAAACGCAGGTTCTTCCATGCAGCGGTCGTGTCGATACTGCTATATGGATGCACTACTTGGACGCTAACTAAACGGGTGGAGAAAAAGCTTGACGGCAACTACGCAAGAACGCTGTGAGCAATTTTGAACAAGTCCTAGCGGCAAAACCCAACAAGGCACCAACTATACGGTCACCTGCCTCCCATCACAAAAACTATACAAGTTAGACGAACTAGACATGCAGGACACTGCTGGAGAAGCTGGGACAAGCTCATAAGTGATGTACTCCTATGGACCCCCATATATGGCCGAGCAAAAGCAGGACGACCAGCTCGAACATACATACAGCAGCTATGTGAGGATACGGGATGTAGCCCTGAGAACCTGCCAGAAGCGATGAACGATAGGGAGGAGTGGCGAGAGAGGGTCAGGGATACCTGGGCTGGCGGCACGACATGATGATGATGATAATTAAAGAATAAGCATTTGCCTCCCTTGAAATAAAGTTTATAACCAGCCAGCCAATCATTTGCCTTCGATATAATAGACAAAATATTATCGTCTGCTTTCTTCATTTACTTTAAATTTCATTATTATTTAATTTCTCTTCAACTTAAATTTTATTGGATCTAATATGTTTACTTTATATTTTTATTTATTAAATCTAACTTTCCAAATATATTTTCAATATGACAATATACGTTAATTCAGCGGCGTTATTTATTTTGATATTAGTCTAACAAGTAGTTTGACATTATCAGCAAATACTTTTATTTCTTGGTCTTTTATGGTCTTTGAGCCAATATTTCGTTATCAGTTTGTATCTCAAAGTCCCACAGAATTCAATGGGTCTTATTTTCTGAGATAGATTCTGGTTTGTGCATATACCATATGTCAGCAAATTCAAATTTTAATCTCTTGCACAATTCTAAATGGATCACCTTTCCTACCCAGTCGTGTCAGTGCACTGCATTCATATTATATAATTAGTAGCTCCATCGCCGTCACCTTATATACTACCTTTGCTATTCTGATTCGTATAATCAATTGTTTTTCTGTCGTTATTTATCATTTTACTCTTAGAGAGTTTTTCACACCAGCCTTTGCTGATAGACTGTGGTTTGAATGACGGTTAGCTTTCTCAAGTCTCCAGGACTTTTCTCAGTATTCTGGCCAATCTTAATTATGCTGTACTTTAAATAGTCTGCACCTGTCTTCTTATATCCAAGTCCTCCAGTCCCTGAACCGAATGCACCAATTACGACTAGTATCATCATCAATTTCATGTTCTATAGTTTTTTCAGTTCTCTAGCAAGATCTAGGTACTTATCTCTGTTTTCGATTTCTTTCAATTTTACTCTTTGGGCTATTATTATTATTATTCACTAAAAACATCAGTGTTACCTGGTGGACTTTCACTGGAGTCCGTGTGACTGCAAGTCTCCTTGGGTCTCCGAGACTTTTTTCAGTACGAATTCTGGACGATCTTAACAATGCCATAGTTTGGATGGTATCGATTCATACTTTGATTTCCAAGTCTTCCAGCGCACTGACTATGTCTTTAGAAACCGTCCCAAACAGCACCAATTACATCATCACTTTTATGTTTCACAGCTTTTTTTTTTTAGTTCTCAGGCAAAATCCAAGTATTTGTCTCCTTTTTCTTTTTCTTTAATCTTCACTTTGTGGTCTGCCAGGATAGCAATGTCCATTATACGGCAGGTTCACTTTTTTATTTTGTTAATTACAACTTGGTCAGGTCTTCTGGCCGGAATAAGGTGATGATTTTATTGGTAAAAAATACGGCTAATTGAAATTTACCAAATTTTTTTTTCTTTTTGACCAATAAAATTATCGTCGATAATGAAAAATTGATATCGTATAAACAAAAAGCTTCGCGTTGTAACTAAAACAACTTAAGATGAACATTTTTGTATTATCATTTTGAATTTGATTCCATTTGATAATTCTATAATAAATCGCGAATCATGTCTGGATTTTAATATCTTTGTTTTCTTTTCTTTCCCAATTGTCTTATATTGATTCTTACACACACACACACACACACACACACACACACATATACATATATATATATATATATATATATATATATATATATATATATATTTAGGCAGCATTTCTTCGTTAATGCAAATTTCATTAAACATAATAGACATTTCATGATTCCATATTTTCTTCTGGATCCGTTCGAATTCCCGTATTACTTTTATCGTATTCGGGGGGAATTGATTTAGGTATTGTCCATAGTTGTATGTATCCCTATTACTTACGATAAAAGTAATACGGGAATTCGAACGGATCCAGAAGAAAATATGTAGGCATAAAATGTCTATTATGTTTGATGAAATTTGCATATATATATATATATATATATATATATTGTCATCCACAGACAGACCTGTTTCGTTCTATCAGAATTCTTCAGTGTGGCTAGACAGGCTAGATTCCCGGGACTGGGATCGAAACCTACCTCACTGAAACGCCAATCCAAGATTCTAGCACTCAGCCACGAGGAAACAGAGTGGAGAACAGTGTTTTAAGGGTTAAAATACTTTGTAGTCCCCCCCAAAAAAAAGAAAACATAGTCACCATTCTTTCAAAAAATATTTTCAGTCGTTTTACTTTTCCCTTCTTTCAATGTCATTCTGAATTTGCTCTTCTTGTTTCACAATAAGAATTAGAGAGTTTCAAGATTGTTCAAGGAATTTGGTCATTAATGCTTTGCCCAGTCGGTTGGGGCTGTAGAATACCCCCTAACGAGTGTCCTGGATATGACACTAAACAATCTGATGGTGAGGTTCCAGCAATGCTGGAGCTTTGGGGAATGTGGAGTACCCCTTCATTGCCATCGCTCCTATGTCCACTCTGGACCGGGGTGGAAGCACCTGATATGGGTCCTGTCTATGGGTTAAATAGAACTAACAGCATACTTATGCTAAACTGAATTGTTTGAGTAAACTGAATAGCTTAAAATAGAAATGTTTTTGACAATTAAACCGTACTTACATTTAAACTGCGTGCTTATGCTTAACTGAAGTATTTGAAATAGAACTGTTTTCGACATTAAACTGTATTTACACCTTACTGAATTATTACATATAACTGCTTGAATAGTTTGAAATAGAAATGTTTTTAACCATTAAACTGTGTACTTATGCTAAACTGAACTGTTTTCATTAGAACAGATTATTGACATAAAAATGGATTTGGCGTTAAATAACCTACAAAGGTTGATATGCCATAAAACCCACCTACCCAACCAACCAACCAACCAACCAACATTAATGATACCGAGTGAATATTTATTTTAATTGTACCATGTTTCACGAAAACTAACGAAAAACTGCAATCATTTTGTAAAGCTATGATTCTCAAATAGATGTTTGCACCACCACAGTATTCAGCAGACTCTTGTAATGCCACGGTTCTAACCGCTCTATCAGTGTAGTATCATCATCATCATGATGTCGTGCCGCTAGCACGGATATCCCTGACCCTCTCTCGCCACTTCTCTCTATCGTTCATCACCTCTGGCAGGTCTTCAGGGCTACATCCCATATCCTCACACAGCTGCTGTATGTATGTTCGAGCTGGTCGTCTTGTTTTTGCTCGGCCATATGTGGGGTTCCATCGGAGTACATCTCTTATGAGCTCGTCCCTGCTTCTCCAGCAGTGTCCTACATGTCTGGTTCGTCTAGCTTGGATAGTTTTGGTGATGGGAGGCAGGTGGCCGTACAGTTGGTGTCTTGTGGGGTGTTGCCGCCAGGACTTGTTCAATATTGCTCACAACATTCTTGTGTAATTGCCGTGTAGCTTCTTCTTCAGCCGTTTTGTTAGCGTCCAAGTAGTGCATCCATACAGCAGTATCGACACGACCGCTGCCTGGAAGAAACTGTGTTTCATTTTATCGGTCAGGTCTGATTTCCATATGATCGATACCTTATTGATAGCTGTCCATGCCTTCGTTAACCACGTGTCGATGTCTTTTTCGGTTGATGAGACATTGCTTCCTAGGTAGGTGAATTTGTGTACAAGTTTCAGAGAGGTACCGTCTAGTGGAGCACTTCGTTTTAACTTTCAGTCGGACCATCGTTGTAACCTCGCCGTGAGAAAAGTGACGAACACACAAAAGACGTCTGCTGGTTCGTTTGAGTCGAAGTTTTTTTGCTACCATCCTTTCCCGGTTGTCACCGATAAGAGAGAAAACAGAGTATGAAAAATGAATCGAGAGTTTAAGATAGACAGAGAGAAATAAACAACCGTGAGAAGAGAGATAGAACAATCAGAGACCTTAATATTACCTTTCTGTTATAATTCTCGCACGTGTTTGCTCGTTTGTTCCGTCTTCACTGCTTCGCAGCGAGTGTGAAACCCCTTAGCGGAACTAACTCAAAATGGATGGCATAATTTTCTGTCCGTTTCCACCTCTCTGTAGCTTGTCCGCCAACTCTTCCTTTTCCTGTTTGCTATTCTGCGTCTCCCTTAGCGGCTCTTTCGTTTGAGTTTCTTCAAGCCAATCAGAACCCTCCGCCGATTTGCTGCAGATATATTTCCATTTTTATCCCAGGCGTCCGCTGCTGGCTCGCATCTAGACCCCCCTGTTCACCTTCCCATTCGCTTCTCCCGCATATCCTCTCTCTCTCTCTCTCTCTCTCTCTCTCTCTCTCTCTGTGACTGCCACGAACCTCTTTCTCATATATGTCCCTCCTTTTTCACCGTCCTGCGGTCTACCTCAAAATTTAGCTTGGAAGCAACTTACTATTGAAACAATCAACTGGAGCCCCTAAATATAGTACAGTTTAAAAGAAAAGTAACTTCTATTTTAAGCGATTGGTATGGTGTATTTATTTCTGGACGATACTATGTGTGACTGGGACTGTAATGATAAATTTCTTTCTTACTAAAACAAATTAAATACTTTCGTAACGTCTTAACTTTTAGATTCTCCTCCAACATATTCACTTGTACATGTGTTCGTGGAAGCTTTCGTGGTCAAATGGTTACTGTCGGAGAAAATAGATACGGGCACACGAGTTCAAATCCTGGGCAAGGCAGCTTGTATTTCACATTGTTCTTAGGTATAAAACTAAATACTCTCCTTTCAGCAATGAGTATATGGTAGGATAAAGAGGACACTTGAACATTGTCATGGCAACCAGTCTAGAAGGAAAATTCTGAATTTTAAACCCTGCCAAATTCCGCTTGAAAAAATTCACGATAACGTGGTGTCGCATCCAACTTTATATATATATTTACATGTGTGCTTGTCTGTGCGTCTTTAAGTAAATAAAGTAAATAAAACCGTCAATTAAATATTTGTTAGAAAAAGACTTGTGTCTATTCCATGCTATATATTCTCAGATTTGCTGAATGAAGGAAAACCAATCTTAAATTTTAAGAATTAAATGGCTCTTGAAAAAGATTACTTTCAAATTGGAAGCAAGTGAAAATGGTGTCAAATCGACAAGCTTCGGTTTATTTATTCATTCACTGGTTCATTGTCTTGTATTAGTTTTTGAAACGATGAAATCACGGGATTGAGTTACGAAGTCCTGAAATGATTACCTTGAACAATAGATGTTTGAAGACAATAGAAGAAGAAGAAGAAGAAGAAGAAGAAGAAGAAGAAGAAGAAGAAGAAGAAGAAGAAGAAGAAGGAGGAGGAGGAGGAGGAGAAGAAGAAGAAGAAGAAGAAGAAGAAGAAGAAGAAGAAGAAGAAGAAGAGAAGTATGACCCAAAATATGTAAGAAATGAAAAAAAAAAGAAAAGTAAAAGAACAAAGACTTATATTAAAAAATAAAAAAACAAGTTTAGAAAAACATGAAGACAAAGAAAAAGTCGAAGAAACTCAAAACGGAAACAGGAGGGAAAAAAAGAACGAAAATTAAATTAGGGAAAAGCAAGACACGGATAAGAAAAGCGTCCTTTCCATTTCACCCTCTTAACACCCACCCATCTATATACCTACAAAAAAAGATTAACCAAATACAGCCGTGATGAACTCAGTGAACATTCTGGAACAACAAAGGATGTATTTCGCTTATCATTTTCCAATATTATCCGAGAAAGCCACGCATCTCTTGGCCGAAATTCTATTTCATCGATTTTGCGTGGACTCTGGCAGTATTTCGACAACTAAATCAGTAGACATTATTCAACCACTCTCCCACTTCTCTTCATCTCTTTTGTCTCCTCTCCCCTCCTCCCTGTGTTGGGGTGTATCAAATGCATTTCCGTTTTTTATACACCTATACTTTAAACCTTCCTTCATCAAAAGAAATTCTATTGACTCCACATTATTATTATCATTATTATTAATATTATTATTATTATTATACTCTTTGCGAGGTATTCACACCAGCGTCAAATGGTGATCTTTCACTGGAATATGATTGGCAGCAATTCTCTTCGGGTCTGCCGGACTCTTCTCATTATTCAACCCAATTTCGTGTTCAAGATAATCTCAATCAGTTCTCTGACTTGCAATTCCTCCAGTCTTTTCCCAAGTTTTTGAGGGCCGTTCCAAGTGCTCTAATTACATTTGTTATTACCGTCACCCTCATATTCCACGGCTTTTTTCATTTCTCTGACGAGATCCAAATATTTGTCTATTTTTGTTCGATTTCTTTTATTTTCACCCTTTGATCCACCGAATCTGTATATTATTACTTCTTGCAAGTTTTTTACATTAACGTTAGTTGATGATTTTTCGCTGGAATCAAAGTGGCAGCAAGTCTCCTCAGATGTCCAGGATTCATCTCAGAATTCTAGCTCATCTTAACAATGTTGTAGTCTGAAAGGTTTTGATTCTCCCATTGATTTCAAATTCCTCCAGTCCCTTATCCAAGCTCTTGACGAGCACTTCGGGCGCACCAACTAATTTTGGTATAACATTGACCCTCACGATCCACAGCATTTTTTAGTATTTTGGCATGGTCCAAATATTTGCCTGTTTTTTCGTTTTCTTTTATTTTCACCCTGTGGTGAAATCCACTTGACAGCAAGTTCATTTCTTTTTTCTTTTTTTTTTTTTGTGTTGTTTGCTGAAAAGTGCAACCGTCAGTTGCCAATTAGGATGTTCTAAAATTCCTTTTTAGAAGAAAATCCAACCAACAACACTGGAAAACATTTGTTAAATTATTTGCTTGTTTAGTGAATCTAATTCTTACTTATTTCCTCGCTACAGTTGCCCAATACAATTTTAAGTTAAACTTAAGAATTATCGATGGGCGGCTTCTGTGGAGATGTTTTGTAAAATAATGCCGATGGGAAGTTGACATTCTTGTAACTATTTCTTTGTCAGGTACACCTTTTCCATGGCCTTATGCCATATTCTTTCTTTATATTTCTCTTCAATTTCTTTATGGTTTTCACTTATTTTTATCATTTTTACTTCCCTTGGTTCGTTTTTCTTTTCTTTTTATTCATTATTTTTTTCCGTCATTCATCACATTTTCTTTAATTTCTTTCATTTTTCTTTCCTCTTTTTTTTCTTCATATTTATTATTTCTTTCCATTTTTATCTCCCTTTTTCTTTTTGCCTCTTCTTTTTCACATTGACTTTGTTTCCTTCTTTTTTTTCTCTGACTCCCTATTTGTTTATTCATTTATTCCTTTTCGTTCTTAACATTGTTTTTTTTTTTTTATTTTCATTCATTTGTAAAATACAGCTTGGCTCACAATATGAGACAAGGTAAAAATTCTCACTGTGCCGTAAAAAAAGTGATGCACCGGAAGAGATTGACCTATGAACTGCATGATAGTTATTTCCGCTCGATGATGATCACACCTGCCATTCCGAAGATAGCGGAAGTGACACATCCCAATGGTCAATAATCGAAAGAAATCGCGCAGGTGTGCTCGGCTGATAATATGGGACAAGGTGAAGGTCCCACTTCAGTGATGCACCGGAAGAGAGTGACCTGTGAACTGCATGACAGTTATTTCCGCTGGACGACGATCACACAGGCCATTCCAAAGATAGCGGAAGTGACTCATCCCGATCGCCAGATATCGGAAGAAATTGCGGAGGCGTGTCCTTGTCTCTGCGTGGGAGTTTGAAGGTAATATAAGGCCGACGAATTGAACAGAAGGCAGGCAGTTCAGAGAAAAAGGATCCCGCTGTTCACGAAACCTCTCTCGTCGTCACGCTGAGTGTGTTATCTCGGCCATCGTCTCCTGACATCGAAAAGTTCAAGCCTCATCGACGAACGATCCTAATTCCTCTCCTGACTGCTCCTACTTCACACAAACGTCCGTCGAGAAAATAAATATATATTGTTATATATAAATTCCGTGTTGTCGTTTGTTTGACCAGAGGGCGGAACGTAACACATAAATTTTCCATCTTTCTTTTTCTACTCCTCGTCTTTATCTTCACTTCTTCATCATTACTCTTTCCCATCTTCATGTTTTTTTTAAATTATTGCCTGCATTGTAATATAATGGCCGAGGGATTTCGGTTCATGCCTTTGGGTTTAGTTAGGCTGAGAACCTTTCGGCTCAGCACATGGGTTAGTTAGGTGCAAACATTGATGCAGGTGTTAACGCGTGCGCGGGCAGGGCGAACGTATCACGCAGAGAGGTTACAATTGCCCGAGATGAGGAACAGATTGACGGAGTGCGAATGACGTCACGCACCAGAAGCGCGCGGAGGATTTGGGGGATTTCGAAGAAAGTTAGAGAGTTGAAAACTAGACGCCGAACGAGGAGGTTCGACTTTTGGGGCTCGCAGAGGCGAGACAAATTTACGCGCCATGGTGCCGCACGAGATAGGGGCCAGATGAAGAAGCCAGCATAAAAAGATTGTCTCTCTCTCTCCTTATGTCGAAACCTTTAACTCAAAAGTAATAAAAAGGTTTCGTACCTGAACAAAGAAGTCGTTACGTGTTTTCGAATTTCGAGATTCCTATGTTCTTTATGTATACATGTTATCTAAATGAGTTATGGACAATCGATGTACATTTCCCAAATAGCTATATCATGGCTATGGTACATACATTACTTAGTACTCGTTTGTCTTTGCTACGAGGATCATTAAATAAGTTTCCAGACTTTTTTCGTATGGATACTTTTATTGATAGTACACACATGAAACTCTAGTCCTCTTCAAAGTAATCTCCTCCGGCCGAAATCCACCGTTCAAATAACTTCTAGAAGGCCCATGGAAGTTCTCTTGTGTGAGCGTGTCAATGACCTTCGTCACAGCCTCTTTCATCTTCTCAATTGTCTCATAACGACAGCCTTTGAGCTTAGGGAATAACCAAAAGTCACTGGGAGCAAGGTCTGGACAATAGGGAGGCTGCGGAACTCTGTTGATGCCCATCTTGGTCAAATAGTCTGTGACAAGGATGAGCACCCTTGGGACAAACTTTGCTCAGATCTTCTGCATCTTCAGTTCCTTGCGAATAATTGTGTGTACAGTTCCCACACTAACATCAAACTGTGCACTTATTGTCTCTATAGACACACGACGGTCCTTATCCATGAAATTCTTTATTTGGCCAATCAACTGTGGTGTTCTGACTTCCTTACTTCTTCCACACCTCTCATCATCCCTCACAGACTCCCTGCCTTCCTTGACTCTCTTATGCCACTCTAAAACTGATGTTCGATTCATGCAAGATGGTCAAAAAGCAGTCTCAGGCATTTTTTTCAAGTTTAAAACAATTTTATTGCATATCGTTCTTCTAAGTGTCCTCACGTCCAGATCGCATTTTTGAAATTCACTAGCTGTGAGAATCAGGCTGTAGTAGGGTGTATTCCAATTACTGCTGTAGATGCTCATTTGAAGCTGAAATCCTAAAAATTGGACGTATAGCAATAACATACTGAATTTTCAAGAAACTATGACAATTTTAAATGCGCGTACAAAAAAGTCTGGAAACTTATTGAAGGCATCATGTATCATCCATTTATTTCCATTGAGTATCGTTTCCCTTATTATCTACGTCTTTTTCGTAAAACTTTTTTGTACTCAACTTTTTGTCTGTCATAGTTTTCTAACTCTCACCCTTTTCTTACTCTTTCTTGGCTTGACTTCTTTATCTCCTTTCATAGTTATTTCTTACGTCAGTTAATTTCAATTTCTGTATGTCGTTTTCTTCTACATACTTTGCTATTCTCCATTTGGCTTTCATTTCCACTCCTCTTTCCTAGAGCTTTTTGTATCACTTCCATTTTTCCTTCACCTTCTTCTTCTTCTTCTCCTTCTCAAACCCATTATTAAAATATAGTCAAGCAGCGAATCTTCCACTTTCCAACCACAAAAGAGGTGGAAAGGGTCAGGAGAGTTCTCTTTTATTATCCCTTGACTTATAAGCTGATTGAATGCAATCCATTCTTATTCGTACTGCAGAATTCTTGAGAAACCTTCGAAATTTCCGACCCTGCGAGAAAGAAAAGAAAGAAGTCGAATAGCGAATTCGCGTTTTCATTGTAGACGCCCATTGTTAAAAGTTCATGTGAGCATGCGCACACATAAGCTTTTCTCCAAAGAATATAAAGATTTGTACGCGAACTTGATTGTATGACAACAGAGAATGATATCGTGAGGGTTGATGGGGTTTGTTTAGTGTTACAAAACAGATGGGAAGGAGTGCCTTGGAAACCCCGAGTCCTGGATAGAAATAGGCAACAGAACACGGGGTTCCGGATAGAGTATATTATGGTAATCGCCTGACCCTCTGAGGTCGCAAAAGTGATGTTAACTGAGTATTTGATTTTGAATATCATAAAAGAAGGATTCTTCAAGGGTAAGTTGGCAAAATCAAAGACTTTTACCGCTTTTTTTATTTGGAGTCAAGGACAGAGCAATGTCACTTCGATTCGTAAACCACACCCACTAAAGTAACTTAATGGACATTTTAGACACAAGGAAAGAGAAGGATTTCAAAAATTTGGTAGGGTGTACTTAATTATAGACGATAATATGTATTTAGGGGTTGGCTATGTGAACCTCTTGTTAACTAAAATAAATTGAATATTTAACCTCTATTACAACTACATTCGCTTTTACACACACAATGCAAGCGTCTCCTTATCTCCCTGTCTAACTTATAAGTGAATAAAATTCTCTAAGTAAATAAAACTATCAAATATTTGTGAGAGAAAGCGTCGGTTTTTTCCATGCTATATTGTCGACTTGGAATGAAGGAATACCAATCTTAAATTATGCAAAATAATAAAATAAAATAAAATGAAACAAACGCCTCTTGAAAAATTCAGAGGATATTTTTCGAATAAATTTAAATAGCAATTTACTTAATTTTGTTTTCTCTTTATTTCCCCTTTTCTTTAACCATTAAATTTATCAATTTTTAATTTGTTGCCATGGTTATGAAATATTTCTAAAATTCCGCTTAATGTAAGTACTCTGATTGAGATTGTAACCATCGTGAGAATCATACATTCTCATTTACAAACTTATATACATAAATACAATATATAAGTGTGCTCCAGTGTATGTAAATACATACATACATATATATATATATATATATATATATAGCGAGAAAGAGAGAGAGAGAGATTGACCTAGCTTTTTTTGCATAGATGTGGTACAAAGCTGCATATATATATATATATATATATATATATATATATATATATATATATATATATATATATATTTACTAATCTAATATCTACCAGCATTCACGGTTACCAGAAAAAAAGAAAAAAACCCGCCAGGAACAAGGGATAAAAATATCTCGAATCACCTCCCGGGGGAAAAAGAAAAAATATTATAGGACAAAAAGAAAGAAAAGGCCAACCCCGTCACACCACTTGAAAAAAATCAAGAGATATGCAGTCAGTTGGTCAAAAGAAAACTAAAACCTTCCGTAAACACTGCAATGTGTGTACACACATGCACACACATGTGTATATATATATATATACATTATGAGAGTGTGGGTCGTCAGTAAATCACTATGTGGTTATGTGTCGAACCAAGTGCAATATAATGTGGAGAGTGCTCAATATCTATGATAGAGCTATTATAATAACGAATAATATGGCTATTAAAAAACATCCCCAACCTTTCTAATCAATTTCTTTAATTTTCAATGACGACACCCTACCCCTAAATTATAATCATCTTCGTACGCAAATACATTATCTATTATTTAAACCCTTTCATTTCATTTTATTTTATTCCATTTAAGACCCGCAATATATAATATTTACGCAATATTTCATTCATTTATTATTAGCATTATAACAATTTATTACGCACATATTTATTATTTAACCCCCTTAATATTATAAACCCCTTTCTATTTTATTACATACATACCACCTATAAGATCCATAGTATGCAATTCTATTTAGTTACTATTATTATTATTATTATTATACAACCCCCACCCCGTATATATTACACCGAAATATTTACGCCACAATATAACCTTACTTATACTCGTTGCAACGCTTGCCCACCATACACGTTTACAAATCAGATTCTCACCAATTCCCTACAATTTGCGGTGATGATAATTTGTCCCACTGTCAACGAAACAAATGTATACACATTCGTTACCCATTTTCACTATAACCAACGCTTTAAGTTCCTGGCCTGACTTAACTTTAAAACACGCATCCACACGCACACACATACACCCACACCCATACACACACACATACTTACAACCACACACAAACGAAATCTTAACAGCTTTTTGTCTGTATTTTGTCGAATTTTCGATTTCATTCCATCTTCTTAACTGCCTGACGAATATTGTTATAAACTTCAAGAAACCTTATATTTTCCATGGATTAAAAATATATATAATATATATTTATTTATGTATTATCATTATTATATATATATATATATGTATATATATTACACAAATTATTATTTTACCCAATCATGGTCGGAGAGAATATTTGGGTTCATACCTTTCCTCGGAGTATTAAGACTATGTTAAATGTAGACAGCTTCGTTCAGCTGTTGGACTTGCTTTGTCCATTTCCAGCGATTACGCCACACCGACAATTTTTTAGTAATTTACAAAGTGCTTTGCTTTGATGTGGCACAAGGCCGAATGAATGGGGCGCCCAATGTGACTCGAACTCACTCGTGTAGGTCTGCTAGTCTAGCTTGCTAACCGTTACACCACCAGAGGTGCCCACACCGACAATTTTTTAATAAGCAACAATAGATTTAAAAATAAATATATTCATTCTAGATTCAATACACTGATAGAAAATTAAATAGCAGCACCCTGAAGGATGATGCCAATTTTGACCAGGGTACATAAGCTTCAGGCTGAGGGTAGCGGATATTCTAATGGTAAATTCAAATTGTTCAGCCATCTTATGACGTAGAAACATTCATATCAATATACACTCTCTGTGTATATACGCAAGAGTAGTAATTTACTAAGCTTTTTTGGCGCAAGGCTGTATGAATGGAGCACCCAATGAGAATCGAACTCAGCTGTGAAAGTTTGCTAGTCTAGTTTACTAATCAATATACCAACCGAGGCGCCCATATACATACGAGAGTTGAGATCTGCATTAATACCCAAACGAGGATATGTGAGAGACGTCTACTCAAACCCACTCCAGCTAAAAGCGTGTTTTTTTATTCCCTCTAAATCGGTTCATTATCGGATTTTCATAAAAGTTTTCGGTATTTAGGCGATAAAAAACAAAGTTTCTTTAAAAGAAATTTTTACCCAAAATTCTTTATTTTTTCTTTTTTCTTCTTTGTTTTTTAGTGAAACTCTCTTTAAAATTATTTAGTTGATTCGTTTTAACTTTTTTTTTTTTAACTTGGCAGTTAATGAGTTTTACATTTTTAAAATTCGAGAAATATTTTTATTTACTTTTTTATAACAAAATGTCACAGCGTTCGTACTGTAGCGTAACTTTAAAACGGCATAGTATTTCGTTTTTGTTTTTTGTTTTTTTTTTGGTGGTGGTGGTGGGGGGTAGTTCCCTATTATTTGCCGAGTTTACAACCATAGATTAAATAATTTTTATTGTAACTGAGTTTTGTGTTATTTAATGTAAAAAAAAACAACATCGAAAAAATATAATTGGTATGGTTATAAAAAATTGGCAATTTATATTCGTTTCATTTCATTTATTTGTTTTGTTTTGTTTATTTATTTATTTATTTATTTATTCTATACTTCTTTTTATTATTATTATTATTATTATTATTATTATTATTATTATTATTATAGTTTGTATGAGCCTATAGTTTGATATGTATGTCTATAAGTGTTATATATATACTGTTTGACCGGCTCATTTGTCTAGTGGGTAAAGTGTTCGCCAATGGTCCGGGAGTCCGGGATTTAATCGCCCGGTCAGTTCATACCAAAGACTTTAAAAATGGTACTTGATACCTCGTTGCTAACACTCAGCATTATAAGGTACGTATCAAGGGTAAAGTGGAGCAATCCAGGAAAAGGAGTAGCGCTTTTCCCCACACCTCGGTGTAGTAGCTATTGAAAAGGGAGCCTTCAGGTCACCCTCGACTATAGTCGCCAACTTTATATACACTTTTTAAGGGAAAATCCATTCGATAGTTAAATGCTTGATTTTTGTTTTTTTAGCGGGTTATGGTGGGGGGTATTTTTCAGATAAAATATAATTGTCCTGATCACTAAACTTTTAATTTCTTTCTTTACTTCTTTTTGAATAAAAAAACATTTGTTGCTTAATTTTGAAGACTTAAAAAACACAAACAATTAATGCGCTTTTGATCACCATATAAGGTAAGCCACAGTTTACAATAAATCATTGATAAGAATAGATTCGTTTTGTTTCGGCGGGGGGGGGGCTTGAGGGAAGGGGTCGGACACAAAATTAGAATTGTTTCTTTCAAGTAAAGAAAGAAATAATTAGGGGTTTTTAAAAATATCTTTTATTTACTTTTCTCAACGTTTTGGGGGCACATGTAATACAGCATATATTAAATCCGTAGGGGAGTGGGGTTCAGACTGTTGATACATCCTTTATTTTAGAACCTGTTCAATTTGTGAACTATTCATGTGATCATCTATGGTAATCCATCTATATCAAAAATCCGTTTAAACTTTAGAAAGTTGAAACGCATATTATAGATAATGTTTAAGTTTCTCACTGGAGATATAAATATCCATGCACCTATATATCTATTTGCTTGTTAATTCAAATTTTATTGCTATATAAGTGTTATGTTTTGCCCTTCGACCCGGACCAAAAAAATGCTATTCCAAGGTGATGCACCGGAAGGAAGTGACACATTCCAATGGCCAGTAATCGAAAGAGATCGCGTGGGCGGATTAAGGCTTATAATATGGGACAAGGTGAAGGTCCCACTGTGCCAATACAGACTGATGCACCGGAAGAGAGTGACCTCTGAACTGCATGACAGTTATTTCTGCTTGATGACGATTAAACATTCGATTTCAAAGATCGAGTGGGCGTCGAACGATTATATAATTGAGTTGAGTTCGACGAGCCAGAGCAGTTGCCAGTAGAATTCCAGACAGCTAGAGACCAGATGTGGTAGGGAAAGCCACACCCGACCGAGGGGGCCCTCGGAAACCCCGATGGAGTTTGGGGTCCAGAGAAGATGCTGCTAAGATGCAATAAAGAAAGCCAGCATCCAGCAGTGGGCCCTAGGCCTCCGGTTGAACAGCACTAAAGAACAAGAAAGACACAACGTGACGGTCATAACAGTGGGGTCAAGAAATTACAGTGTATGTTCGGTCTCCAGGTCCCTCTCACATGCAACCCTTGAACAACCCTTTCGAACACTTGCAATAAAGTGAGAGGTATATATATTATTGTTAAAGAAGCCTTCCTGCGTCTTCCTTCCTGCGCCTTCCTTCCTGCGTCGTTTATTCCTGCGTCTGTCTTTGTCACTGCGTCCTTATCGTTGTGTCGCTGTGAATTATTCTACATATGTGACTATATAACATAAGAATAACTACATATTTACATGTAATAATATATATATATATATATATATATATATATATATATATATATATATATATATATAAACTTTATTCCAGTCTATGTAAATAGTCTACTTACATATATATACTTTCTGTTAATTGTAAATATTCTTAGAGAAATCTGATAATTAGTGAACCTATAAGTATGAACAGCGAAATTTTTTAAAAATTAGTGATATTTATGAGATCGTGAATTGTCTTAATAGCTAAAATTTAAAGGAAAAAGAAGTTAAAACTTTTACAATCTAAACTTCGTGAGTATCATCATCATCATTATCATATCGTGCCGCCAGCACGGATATCCCTGACCCTCTCTTGCCACTTCTCCCTATCGTACATCGCCTCCAGCAGGTCTTCAGGGCTATATCCCCACATACCTGCTGTATGTATGTTCGAGCTGGTTGTTCTGCTTTTGCCCGGCCATATGTGGGGATTCATAGGAGTACATCACTTATGAGCTCGTCCCCGCTTTTCCAGCAGTGTCCTGCATGTCTGGTTCGTCTTATTTGGATAGTTTTGGTGATGGGAGGCAGGTGGCCGAATAGTTGGTGCCTCGTGGGGTGTTGCCGCCAGGACTTGTTCAGTATTGCTCGCAATATTCTTGTGTAATTGCCGACTAGCTTTTTCTCCAGCCGTTTAGTTAGCGTCCAAGTAGTGCATCCATACAGCAGTATCGATACGACCGCTGCCTGGAAGAAACTGCGTTTCATTTTATCGGTCAGGTTTGATTTCCATATAACCGATAGCCTTTCGATAGCTGTCCATGCCTTTGTTAGCCGTGTGTCGATGTCTTTTTCGGTTGATGAGACACTGCTTCCTAGGTAGGTGAATTTATCGACTAGTTTCAGAGAGGTTCCCTCTAGTGTGGAGATGTTAGTTTTATCATCCATTTACAGGAATTCCGTTTCAAAGAAAAGCAATAGAGACCCCCTGAAGCCTGAATGTATCTAGAAATAAAAGAAATTACATCAAAACAAATATATTTAATTTGCACCAGGAAACATTGAAAAAACTTTCCTAATAATAATTTTGTCTGCGTTTTATAATCAAATAAGATAATACATGTAACAAATCAAGCTACGATAAGATATAAGGCCTTTAAACCTAACAAAATGTAGTTTGTTTCTCACCTCCATAAGCGCACAGATATTATATAAGATTGTAAACCGTTGGATGCAGCATGGTGGATGTGGAGCAAGGCATATGAATCCAGAGGAGTCAACGGTGAGCTTCACCAGATGCTCGGTGGAAAAAACCTCACAGATCAACGCTCAGGATCAAATAATTCAGTACGGAAATTACAGCTACTCATCTTTAAGGGTGGTGTCTATTAATGAGAAAATATAAACAGCAAACGAAAAACTACCAGGACTACTATAATATGAATATGTAAATATCTATATACAATCACGTATATATGTACCAACAGCTTTATTCCACGCTATGCAAATAATTTATAAATAATATGAATTCTGGAATATATATATATATATATAATTTATATATATATATATATATATATATATATATATAATTTATATATATATATATATATATATATATATATATATATATATATAATTTATAAATAATATGAATTCTGGAATATATATATATATATATATATATATATAATTTATATATATATATATATATGATTTATATATATATATATATATATAATATATATATATATATATATAATTTATATATATATATATATATATATATAATTTATAAATAATATGAATTCTGGAATATATATATATATATATATATATATATAGTTTCAATTAATTTTGAACTATTTTTAGATAGATAAATATATGATTGCATCTACATTTATAAAAACTTATATTATTGTACATGTGCATTTATATATATATATATATATATATATATATATATATATATTAAATTATACCCATGTCAATGTTCTGAATAATGTACATAACTGCGTTTGGAGTCGTGACTGTCTATATGTATGGAAACCTTAATTTATTTTGCCTCTCTTTGAACTTGCATCGTCATTATCAAACTCTCACCACCGCCGTCTCTCTTCACGACTTCCATCACCACCGTGTGTCGGCGTCTTTCGGACAATAGTAATTTCAATTAAAACCACACAGCTTCCCGCCAAAAATCCCATTAACACCAATAATAAGTAGAATACAAATTGTTATTATTATTTTATTTTATTTCATTTTATCTTATTATTATTATTGTTATCATTCACAAGGAGAAAATAATAATAATAATAATAATAATAATAATAATAATAGCGCTAATTAAAATAAAATCACAGAAATAGTCTCGTATATTTCGTCGTTCAATAACGTTCAATAAAAGAAAGCAAAAAAAAAAAATAGACAATTTCTTGGACCTTGCCTGAGAACTAAAAATGCCCTGGAATATGAGGGTGACGGTGATACCTATAGTAGTTGGTGTACTTGGAATGATCCGGTAAGAACATGAAAAACTGGAAATCAGAAGAATTGAGACCATCCAGATTACAGCATTGTTGAGATCAATCAGAATACTGAGAAGAGTCCTGGAAGCCTGAGGAGACTTGCTTTTATTCAGACTCCAGTGAAAGACCTCCAATTAACGCTGATATTAAAAACTCGAAAAGAGTAAAATAATCATTGATAGTAAAGATCAGCTAGAATACTGATAAGGGTCCTGGAGAACTGAGCTTACAATGAAAGACTTGTAAAGAATAAAATGATAATAACTTTATCAATTACATTATTATTCCGTTTCTTTTTTTATATCAGTTACGTTTTTTATGCTTATCTACCTTAAAGAACAGTGTTGTATCTCTGCCCAATTGTTGGCCCCACTAAGGTGCAATCAATTAGACTGTCTGTTCGAATAATCAACATTTTTATATCAAGCAGTTATAAACTGAAAACGAGGAATAAGAAGGATGAAAACCAGTTGAAAGGAATATATATATATATATATATATATATATATATATATATATATATATATATATATATATATATATATATATATATATATATATATATATATATATATATATATATATATATATATATATTGCTTTCAACTGGTTTTAATGTGAAAAGTGTGAAACAGCTCATATATATATATGAGTGGTAGAATCTTGGATTGGCGTTTGAGTTAATCGGGTTTCGATCCCAGCTTCGGGAATCTAGCCTGTATAGCCACACTGAAGAGTGTTGAACGAAACAGATCTGTCTGTGGATGACAATATATATATATATATATATATATGTTGTTTCACACTTTTGAAACAAAATGACCAAACACACTCCAAGGACCACAAAAGATAGTGACGTGCAAATCATTTTTATTGAAATATAAATAGATAACATGCAATTTTTTAGTTTCAAGCATGAGCTAAGAATGTCTGGTGATGCCCGCCGTTCAGTTGAAGGCACTGTTATCAACAGCTTCGATTGCATGCGTGCTCATTCCTCCTTGCTCAAATATTGAAGAACCCCGTTGCCCTACAATCTTTGCGAGTTCTTCAAAGTTCTTGATCAACTTTAAAATCTGATTTTGTGGGGGGGATGTGTTGAAATTGAATTTTCTTTCTGTATCTTCTTTGAACAATTTTGATAGATTTAGTTTCATAACATAGCTTCACACAAAAGATCTTCTGTTTCATCATCCAAGGCAGGATTTTCCCAGGTAATAATCTGAAAAGAAAAATGGAATAAAGTCAACAGAGAAGACATGAACAGCCGCTGCTTTGTGTCTACAATAGAGAAGCAATATATATATATATATATATATATATATATATATATATATATATACGAGGATCATTAAATAAGTTTAGAGACTTTTTTCGTATGGGCACTTTTATTGATAGTACACACTTCAAACTCTAGTCCCCTTTGAAGTAATCTCCTCCGGCTGCAATGCACTTGTTGTACCGTTCCAACAACTGCTGGAAGCCCCCATGGAAGTCCTCTTGTGTGAGCGTGTCAATCACCTTCGTCACAGCCTCTTTCATCTCCTCAGTTGTCTCATAACGACAGCCTCTGAGCTTAGGAAATAACCAAAAGTCATAGGGAGCAAGGTCTCGATTATAGGGACGGTGAGGATGGAGATGTGGACTGGTACATTGTCCTGGTGGAAATGTCACTGACCAGATTTCAAGAGTGCTCGCCTCTTCCGACAGAATCTCTTGCTGAACTCCTTAAAACCTCAACATAGTAACCTTGTTTGGCCAATCAACTATGGTGTATTGACTTCCTTACTCCTCCACACCTCTCATCGTCCCTCACAGACTCCCTGTTTTCCTTGACTCTCTTATGCCACTCAAAAACTCATGCTCGATTCATAGAAAATGGTCGAAAAGCAGTCAGAAGCATTCCATACGTTTCTGTGGCATTTCTCTCAAGTTTAAAACAGAATGTTATTGCATATCGTTCTTTTAAAGTGTCATCACGCCCAGATTGCATTTTTGAAATTCACTAGCTGTGACAATCAGGCTTTATTAGGGTGTATTCCAATTCCTGTTGTAGCTGTTCATTTTATAGCTGAAATCATAAAAATTGGTCAGTCATCTCATAAGATGTATAGCAATCACATAGTGAATTTTCAAAAGTCTACGACAATTTTAAATGCATGTACAAAAAAGTATGGAAACTTAATGAAGGCACTCGTGTATATATATATATATATATATATATATACGGAAGGTAAATGAGACACTTGCCTCCCATCTCTAAAATCATTCAAATAAAACGAATAAAACATACGAGTCACTACTGGAGAAATAAGAACGAACTAATAAGTGAAATTCTCTATTGGACCCTTTTACGTGGATGTTCAAATGTTGGCTGACCAACAAGAACTTTTCTACAACAGATCTTTACAGACACAGGATGTATTCTTCAAGACCTTTCGGAAGCGATGAAAGACAAATGGCAAGAGAGTCAAGGAAATCCGTGCTAGTAGCGTGATATGATTGGTTTGGTTTGGTTTGTTTGGTTTTATGGCATATCAACCTTCGTAGGTTATTTAACGCCAAATCCATTTTTATGTAAATAATCTGTTCTTTTGAAAATAGTTCAGTTTAGCATAAGTACACAGTTTAATTGTCAAAAACATTTCCATTTCAAACTATTCAAGCAATTATATGTAACAATTCAGTTTTAATGTCGAAAAACAGTTCTATTTGAAATAATTCAGTTAAGCATAAGTACGCAGTTTAAGTGTAAGTACGGTTTAATTGTCAAAAACGTTTCTATTTCAAGCTATTCAGTTTACTCAATTCATTTTAGCATAAGTATGCTGTTAGTTCTATTTAACCCATAGATAGGCCCCTATCAGGTGTTACCACCCAAAGCTCCAGCATTGCTGGAACCTCACCATCAGACTGTTTAGTGTCATATCCAGGACACTCGTTGGGGGGTCTTACCCCTCTGCAGAGAAGCAGTCGGTGTATTCTTCAGCCCCAGCCGACTGGGCGTGACATGATGTGATATATATATATATATATATATGTGTGTGTGTGTGTGTGTGTGTGTGTTGAGAGAGAGAGAGAGAGAAGTCGTGAAGCTTGAAGTTTGGAATCAGATACTCTTACTTATCGAAAATATATCCAAATATGCACTTTTTTTGTAAACAAGACCATAATGCTTGTCTATCTCGAAGACTGTTGTATCTGTGCACAATGTCTCGACCTAAATTGGAATCAATTATGCTTTTTCACCGAGAGACCTACATACTAATATTAAACAGTGGGAAAATGGAAGTGACCAAGGAAGGGAGGGAAATAGGATGAATAGAAGGAAGTGAGAAGCTAGGGAAAATCTATAAAAAAAAGATGAAAACCAGATAATATAGGCAGCATTTCTTCGTTAATGCAAATTTCATTAAACATAATAGACATTTTATGCCTACATATTTTCTTTTGGATCCGTTTGAATTCCCGTATTACTTTTATCGTATTCGGGGGGAATTGATTTATGTATTGTCCATAGTTGTATGTATCCCTAGTACTTTCTGCCCGACTTTGGGCCATCATCAGGGGAGGATCTATTACAAAAGTGATGTAACTTTTGTTTTAGCATATTACTACTGTGTAAGGGCGTCCCTGCCGTTGAAGATTATGGCGTTTGCTTTTAAATGTAATTCTATAATTAGTGCCAGTAGCTAAAGACATTTAAGTACATTAGCACTGGTTTGAAAATTAATTCTATTAAGTGTTGGTTGCAGGTTTCTAATATGTAGTGCTTCGAGAATCTGAAGTTTTTGTTTATTATTTTAATGTTCTAATATTGTTGTGTTGTCGGTGAGAATTTTTCGTAGTTGTGTTGTTGGGCATGAATGTTTTTTTAAATGCTGAGCTATTGAACTTGTGTCAGAAAGGTGCATTGTAAGTCTCCTCGAATTTAGTCATTAGAAATAATTCCCTCTCTCGATTGGGGTCTTGCAAAAAACCAACGTTATATATAAATTTAAATGTTCTTTAGGAGATTATATCTCTGATAAAAATAATATATATGTTGGTTTAACCTCAACTGCCCTATTATGTTTAATGAAATTTGCATATATATATATATATATATATATATATATATATATATATAGAGAGAGAGAGAGAGGGCTAAAATTGCTTTGTGTGGCGTGATTGGAGTGACGGTCATCGTCGCAGAAAATAGACCTGGTGTAGCGAGTTCAAATCTTGAACAAGGCTGACTGCATTTCACTTCGCACAACGAATCTTGAGAAGGGCATGAATCTGCCTTTTTTTCTTGCAGCTATGAATAAATTATAGGGCACTCTGGTCCCTTTAATTTTGCGAGAGCAACCAGATAAGGGGTGGCAAACAGACAAAAAAAGACTTTTGCTGAATTCAAACAAGATTGCATGAACCATTGGCCTCTATTATCAATTTTTGGCAAGTATCGATTTCATTTCAATTTTCACTCCTTTTAACTTCAACTACTTGGACCGCTGTAATCGATTTCAAACTGTAATCGATTTCCCGCAATAAATCTATTACCTTTACTTACCGACTAGAAAATGTTTAAACCCCTTTATACCCAACCCATCTATAGGTTAAACAGTACACTCACTGTACTTATAAAAAGATGGATTTGATATTAGATACCTCTCGAAAGCCATCCTTAAGAAAAAAAAACAATAGTGGTACTGTTTAACACAGCTGGTAGGGGGGGGGTAAAGCGTTCATACTTTTTTTTAGGGTATTTGTCCAAAAGTTTGTGTAATAGTGTAACCAAAGTTCGAACTCGCTTACAAATGATATCAGACTCCATTCCATTAGCTTCTGCGATACGAAAACTCCCCCAAATACACAAGGTAAGAGAAAGTTTATAACAAATGGAGTCTGGGAAGAAAAGTATTTTCCAAATTTTCAAGGAATCTATTCCAAATATTTAACATTTGGATGGGATTCGTTGGCACAAAATAAAAGAAATAAGGTCTTTGATTTAGAAAAGAATAATTGGGATATTCAAAGGGTGAAAATTATATGCAAATGGCCCAACTATTATGGGATGGAGGGATGTGTTTACCAACTCCTCCACACGAACAGGATGGAACACTAGGTCAATTTTTAGCGGGGTTTGTATTCAGAGTTTTTCTTCTTGTAGACTGGTTGTCATTCCAATGTTAAAGAGCCTACTCTGCCCAACTAATTACCCAGGAGAGAGGTTGATGGTACAGAAGTAGTAACATTTTCTATAATGCTTGATAAATATTTTAGAAGTATATTAGAGATAAAGAATACTTTTTTCCGTTGATGTAGTGTCACTACCAGGAATTTAACGAGCCGCTTGAAGAACAAGCTAGACGGGAACTGCACAAGGATGATACCTACTGTTGTGAACAGATCCTGGAAGCAGCACCCCACAAAAGTGCAGCTATCCTATCACCGATAATCAATATACCAACATTCATCATCTCTGGATGCCGTCTGCAAAGAGTAATGGACGATGGTAATGGATGGCGCGAGAAAACCAAGAAAACCCGTACTGTCAGCTCGACTATGTCTCATAATAATTGGTACATTTAGTAAGCGTAATCTTGTTTGGTACAAAGCCAAAACTAGAGAGAACTGAATTCTTTAACAATGGTCTACGAATCTAATTCCTTAAACTTTACATCGAACGGTGTCACTCTGTCCCATAATGATTAGTACATATAATGTATGAAACACGTAAATATAACTATTATCATGGGACAAAGACAATACACCTTATCTCTACTATTCTTGGTTTGGTTTCTTTGTTTAATGGCATATCAACCTTTGTATGTTATTTAATGCCAAAGCTATTCTCCCAGAAGAACAGTAGCTGGGAGGATAAGAGGGTTCATACCTTTCCCAAGGGTATTTGCCCGAAAGTGAACGTAATAGCGCGACTGGAGTACGAACTCGCTTACTGCGATTCCGCAGTCCATCGCTTTAACTATTACACCACGAAGACACCTCTTAATTTTTTTTTTTAATCTTTTAACATAGCCTGAACAAAGTTTTTATATATGTTTACTATATAACGATATATTCTACTAATATATATATATATATAAACTTGGGTTACAATTAATTTTACAGATATTAATGTCTTGAGATAGAGGACTTCATAACTTTCCCAAGACTATTTGCCCGAAAGTGAATGTAATAGCGCGACTGGAGTTCGAACTCGCTTACTACGATTCCGCAGTCCTTCGCTTTAACCATTACACCACAAGGACATCCACTTCTACTATTCTCCTTAAACCTTTCATTAATCATAATAGAAAATACTATAACCACTCTTCCATATACATTTCAATATAAATTCATGCAATAAATATAACACTTATTTTATTGTTTAGATAATAAAAACCAATTTTATTATCCATTTACATTGGCCATTATTTTGCGAACAAACTAATGTTATGAGAGAAAGATAGGACTCTTTCATGCGTGGCACTGGTAGAAAAGCAACGACGAACGCGTAAGCGATATTCTATTGTGGTCTCTTGTATATAGGTGTGTCTGGGTCGGCTGACCAGCAAAAGCGTGTTTACATCAGCGTTGTGCGGACATAAGATGCAGCCTAGAGGACTTTCCAGGAGTGATAGATGATAGGGATGGATAGTGAGAGAGAATCGAGGGAACTCCTTGTTGCCAGTGTGTCTTGATGATGATGATGATGATAAAGAAATACGAAATGTGTTTTAATCAAGAAGGTACCATATCCTCATTAAAGCTTCTGGAATTAGTAGACCATTTCATATACCTCAGTAGCAATATGTCATCTACTGAAAGCAATGTCAATATACGCTGAGGTAAAGGAGGTGCCCGTGGTGTAATGGTTATCGTCTTAGGAAATGGACACGGCGACACGAGTTCAAATCCTGGACGAGACTGATTCCATTTCAAATAGCACTGATACCCTTGGGAAAGGTATGAATCCAATTATTCTCCACCCAGCTATGGATAAATAGTAGGGCAGACTAGGTTCTTCAGCCTTGGTGAGGCTACTAGTCTAGGAGAAGGAAAACTGTGAATTAAAACCTGTTAGACTCCGCTTAAAAATTGACCTTGTGTCATATCCTGCCCGAGCGGAGGGGTTGGTAAATATATATACGTTGAGGTAAAGCATGGACTGCTATTGACAGGTTAGTGAGCATATGGAAATCTGATATCCCTGACAAAAAAAAAACGGGAATTCCACCTTGTCACCGTGTCAGTACTATTGTATGAGTGCACCACTTCAACTTTAACAAAACACCGAAGGAAAAGCTAGTTAAGAATTACCTAAAAATGCTGCGTGCTGTTTTAAATAAATCCTAGAATCAGCAACCTTAAAAACAGCAGTTGTACTGCCACTTACCTCCCATCTCACACACCATCCAAATAAGACGAGTAAGAAAAGTAAAGACGAACGCATAGGTGACGTTTTCTAATGAGCTACACATGGACATTGAAGTGTTGGCCGCCCAGCAAAAACATACATTCGTCAGCTTTGTGAGGACACCAGATGCCGTCTAGATGACTTATCAAGAGCTATAGCAGAAAGAGATAGATGGCGAGTAAGAGAACTTAGGGAAACTGTCCTGTCGGCGGATCTTAATGGTTATGATGATGATTTATTACCAAACTCTACAACATTAAAAGTAACTAAAAATATAAATATTTTGTCATCTCAAAATAACTATATATATATATATATATATATATATACGAGGATCTTTAGATAAGTTTCCAGACGTTTTTCGTATAGGCACATTTATTGATGGTACACACAAGAAACTCTTGTCTCCTTTGAAGAAATCTCCCTCAGCTGCAATGTTGAACCGTTCCAACAACTTCTTGAAGGTCCCATGCAAGTCCCCTTGTGTGAGCGTGTCAATGACTTTCGTCACAGCCTCTTTCATCTCCTCAATTGTCTCATAACGACAGCATATAAGCTTATATGTATATATATATATATATATATATATATATATATATATATATATATGCACTTGTGACATAACGGTTATCGTCGTCAAAAATAGACACGGTGACCTGAGTTCAACCTCTGGTCGAGGCTGTTTGCATTTTCCATAACATTATCCTCACTTCAGCTATGGGCCAAGAGTAAGGTAGACTAGGTTCTGTAACCTTGGTATGGCAACCAGTCTTGGAAAAGGAAAACTGTGAATTAAACTCTCATTAAAAATTGATCTTGTATCACATCCTGCCAATGCAAATAAATATATATAAGCAAATTTTATTTTTGATGATGACGAGGATGATTATTATATACAATCTTTTTTTCAGCGTAGCATTCGGAATATGAGTATTGCCAAAAAATAAACTCTTGCACAAAAAATGAAAAAGAAAAGGAAAGGAAATGAAAAAAAATATTGATTGAACCTAATCAATAACTTTCAGCGTCGAGATTGTCATTTGTCCTATCAAGCTGTCTATTCACGGACCTATCGATTTATATATTTGACTCTTTGACTCTTTATATCTGTCCACATTTTTGATTTATGCACTAATTTAATTAATAATTTTTCCACTGCTCTCTGTCTGTCTGTCTGTCTGTCTCTCTCTGTCTCTCTCTCTCTCTCTATTGCCTTATGTGTATATATATATGTGTGTGTGTGAGTGTGTGTGTAGCAATGATATTATCGTCTGCTTGTTACGCGATGAATGACTGCAGATATCCTTTGAGATAGGCTAATAAAATAGCGAGATAAAATTTAAAAAAAAAAAAAAACCTGATGCAAAAATAGACAACGTTAAAGACCAGACTGAAAATGGGTAGGAGGGGTTATGGGGATTGCAGGGAGTCGGAAATATAGATAATTGATTCCTAGGACAATATCTATTCATGGGTACGTAGCAGACTGACTTGCCAGTGAAATGTCTTCTGGTAATAAATGGAGGAAATGAAAAGAGAAGATCCTTAAGGCATCTTACTGATCTAACTAGCTTTCTATCTATCGATCTATTTATTTGGCCCAGTCGTCTAAGGCCTTAGAATACATCGACTACATCTCTGCAGAGGCTTAAGAATCCCTCAACGAGTGTCCTGAAATGACGCTAAACAATCTGATGGCGAGGCTCCACTTATGCTTTTGGGAATGCGAGGCTCCACTAATGCTTTTGGGAATGCAGAGTACCCCTTCATTTTCATTGTTCCCAGGTCCACTCTGACCAGGAGTGGTAGCAGCTGATAGGGTCCTATTTTGGGGTCAAACAGAACTTTTTGACATTTAAACTGAGAGCAAACAAATGGCTTATGCTAAATTGAAAAGTGTGAAATAGAACTGTTTGTTTATTTAACTGTGTGTAAACAAATGACTGGTGTTTAATTGAACAGTTGGTGATACATAGCAATGGTTGGAACTATTTAACTTTGTTAGCTTCTGCTAAATTGAATTGTTAGAAATAGAACTGCTTCATCATTTAACTGTGCGTATCTACGAAATGTGTTTACAAATCGTATATTTAATATATATCTAAACACAGGATTTGGCATTGATTAACCAACATGGGTTGATATGCCATAAAACCAAACTACACCAAACCATCTATTTATCAACCAATCTCTCAATATACGTAGTTAATTCAATAAGTTTCCAGACATTTTTGTACAGGCATTTGAAATTATCGTAGACTCTTGAAAATTCACTATCTTATTGCTATACATCTTATGAGATGACTGACCAATTTTTATGATTTCAGGTTCAAATCAACAGCTACAGCAGGAATTGGAATACACTCTACAAAATCCTGATTGTCACAGCGATATGCAATGACATTCTGTTATAAACTAGGAAAAAATGCCACAGAAACGTATGGAATGCTTCAGACTGCTTTTAGAGCATCTTGCATGAATCGAGCATGAGTTTTTGAGTGGCATAAGAGATTCAAGAAAGGCAGGGAGTCTGTGAGGGATGATGAAAGGTGTGGGAGGAGTAAGGAAGTCAATACACCAGAGTTGATTGGCCAAAGGGTTACGGTTAGGGTTAAGGTTACTATGTTGAGGTTTTAAGGGAGTTCAGGAAGAGATTCTGTCGGAATAGGCCAGCACTCTTCAAATCGTGTCAGTGGCATTTTCAGCAGGACAATGCACCAGTCCACAACTCCATCCTTGTTACAGACTATTTGACCAAGATGGACATCAAGACAGTTCATCAGCCTCCCTATAGTCCAGAATTTGCTCCCTGTGACTTTTGGTTATTTCCTAAGCTCAGAGGCTGTCCTTATGAGACAATTGAGAAGATGAAAGAGGCTGTGACGAAGGTCATTGACACGCTCACACAAGAAGACTTCCATGGGGTCTTCCAGAACTTGTTATAACGGTACAACAAGTGCATTGCAGCCGGAGGAGATTACTTCGAAGGGGACTAGAGTTTCATGTGTGTACTATCAATAAAAGTGCCCCTTAGGAAAAACGTCTGGAAACTTATTTAATGATCCTCGTATCTATTTTAGACAGTGCATATCAATCTGTCATACTGTTCATATCTATCGATGAGACAAGATTCTTAGGGTCTTTTTTTATCAATCTATCTGTCAAAGACTGTTCATATCAAACTATCGCAGGCTGTTCATATTTATCCATGCGAAAAGGGTTAGGGTTAGGGTTACTATGTTATCTATCTATCTATCTAAGACTGTTCATATCGATATCCGGCTGTTCATATCTATCGATGGGACAAGATCTCCAGGCTTTTTGATCGATGGTTATCGTCGAAAGACATGAACGCAGCGAACCGTGTTCAGGTTGATTGTATTTTGTATAGCACTAATACCTTTCGGAAAGGTATACACCAATCTGTTCTCTCTCCAGCTATTGTACTATAGCCACAATTAACGCCATGTGCGAAATAGACATATAATGTTCATAACGATAGAACATATAAAGAACATAGGAATCTCGAAATTCGAAAACACGTAACGACTTCTTTGTTCAGGTACGAAACCTTTTTATTACTTTTGAGCTAAAGGTTTCGACATAAGGAGAGAGACACAATTTTTTTATGCTGTCTTATTCATCTGGTCCCTATCTCGTGCGGCACCCATGGCGCGCAAATTCGTCTCGCCTCAGCGAGCCCAAAAAGTCGAACCTCCTCATTCGGCGTCTACTTTCCAAGTCTCTAACTTTCTTTCAATTCTCCACAAACCTCTGCGCGCTTCCGGTGCGTGACATCACTCGCACTCCGTCACCCGTTTCGTCTCGGATTATTGTGACATCTCTGAGTGACACCTTCGTCCACCCGCGCGCGCCTGCGTTAACACCTGCATCAGTGTTTGCACCTAACTAACCCATGTGCTCAGTTGAAAAGTTCTCAGCCTAACTAAACCCAAAGGCATGAACCAAAATCCCTCGGCTATTATATTACACTATGAGTAAATAGTACGTCAGACTTTACTCTTTAACGTTGGTATGGTGATCGGTCGAGAAGGTAAGTCTGAATTCAATCCTATTAAACACGGCTCAAAAATTGACTGAGTCACAGTTGCATGCTGCACGTGCAGAAGAGCCGGAAGTTTTGATAATTCCCCATTGTTCCTACAACATATATATATATATATATATATATCCTGGGAAATTATTAAATTAGCGATGTGATTTAATAGCCAGATGTAGACATAGGAATAAATTTAAACTATACACCAATATTATAGATAATGTTTGATTAACTAAAAAAGGGTTAATTTTATATTTGAGGTGAAATGAATAAAATAAAATGGGAAGACACCATGTGATGTGTACGTACGTTTCAATGGAAAGATAACTGATTTAATGGATACGAATTATAAATTTTGAATTCAAAATTTTAATTTTAAATTTTGAATTTAATTTAAGATAAGTATTACTGTAATCTTGGCGTAAGGTTAATAAGAATTGTTGTAATTCCCTAATTATTGTTAAATCTGGAGATTTACGTTAAAATGTATTTAGAATTTAAGATTTAAAAATTTCAAATCGAATTTACAGTAGAAAGTGAGTTTGAATATCCGTCTAGTTACTTTATTGTGATTCCGATCGCTAATAAAAAAAGAAAAAACAGGAAGTAGGCGAAATAGGGAGGAAACTCTTCACACATCCCCTTCTACCCCTTCCAACCCTTCTCTCCTGTGTCTGTTCTGGCTGGATTTATTTTATCCATTGGACCTGAAGAAGTCCTGTTATTTTTGGTGTTATTGATTCATATCAATACCAATAACAGAATAGAAATAGATTTATAATCCTAATGTGACCGGTTTTTGTTTTTCTTGAAGGAATTATTGCAGTATGATGTCGTTTACATTGTACTCTTTACCAGGAAAATTTAAATGTTCATAGTTGAATGATTTTATTGTCCTGACGGAATTATTCCTGACTCCGGTTTAACTGGACTGAATAATACATATATATATATATATATATATATATATATATATATATATATATATATATATATGTTATGACCGATTATTAAGGGTCAATGAATAAATAACTCAACACGGAGATATGTGTGCTACACAAATGTATCCAAATCTCTGAGGAGGGGCTCCTTGGTTCAATGTACACGAAGACAGGCAAGGTGCTTACTACAGCTGCTGCTGCTGCTGCTCTCTGCTCTACCAGCTTAATTCTTGATTAATATTCTCTTTGGGTAATTTCATTATTCTGGTCATAGGTGAGTCACTTACAACAATATATATATATATATATACTAATAATTTCGTTGATTAGCCATCCAACGGTTAGACATCACTGATGTTGCTGTCATCGATAACTGTGGTACATGCTTCTTGAATTCAAACAGTCATGCAGAGGATTTCAGTGTATTTTAAAAGTATTTCACCCTCACAAATAATGACGTGACTCCAAAAATTATAACTGCTTCTTTGATAGGATTCTTCTTGTTTATTTTATTTAATTTTTATTTTTTGGGTCTTTTAGAAATAGATTTTTTTTTTAAGATCGAAAATCACTCGATTAGTCACTGTTACTTCTAATAATCAAAAAATGAAACAAAAGGTCAAGAGGTGCATATGATTACAGATTAGAATTTTCTTTGCTTATCTTTTCTTCGTATCCATTCTACTGTCTCTCGGTTTTTGAGTGTCTGCAACGTTTTTATAGCCTCAGATACGCCTCTCTGTCACGATGTGCTTCCAGGAATCAGGATTTATGCTAAATTCTTTTTATTGAATATTTCCATGTATCTTTGAATGATGTGTGAATTTATTAATCATTTTATTTGATCGCACTATATGAATATGCTGACTGGAAAATGATAATATACAAATGATCGATGTTCTGAAGACTTACCTGCCTAAAAAGTCAGCATTAACTGTAGGGCATTTAGCTGGGCTTGATCTATGATTTCCAGGCACCGGGAAAATAGATAGATAGATAGATAGATAGATGTGGACTCGCTGACTATAATGGATGTAGCTGTTGATGTATATGAAACGATAGATAGATAGATATTAGCAGACTGAGCAAGATGGATTTTAGCAGACGAAGATTAATAAAAACTGAGATAGTTTAGTTTGGTTATGTGGACAGCTGTCGATAGGCTTTCGATCATATGGAAATCAAACCTGAGCCATAAAATGAAACGCAGTTTCTTCCAGGCTGCGGTCGTGTCGATACTGCTATATGGATGCACTACTTGAACGCTGACTTAACGGCTGGAGAAGAAGCTAGACGGCAATTATACAAGAATGTTGAGAGCAATATTAAACAAGTCCTGGCAGCAACACCCCACAAGGCACCAATTATACGGTCACCTACCACCTATCACGAAAACTATCCAAGCTAGACGAACCAGACATGCCGGACACTGCAGGAGAAGCAAGGATGAGCTCGTTAGTGATGTACTCCGGTGGACACCCGTATATAGCCAAACAAAAGCAGGACGACCAGCTCGAACATACATACAGCAGCTATGTGATGATACGGGATGTAACCCTGAAGACCTGCCAGAGGCGATGAATGATAGGGAGACGTGAAGAGAGAGGGTCAGGGATATCCGTGTTGGCCGCACAACATGATGATGACGAATTTGTAAGTGAATAATTTGTAGTGAACATTATCATTATTTTTAAACGTGCCAGAGCTCATTTGTTTTCACGTTGTCATACGGTTGCAATGATAGTCATCAAACACTATTAATTTCTATTTAACATTAATCATTGGTTTTCACAGTTGTTACATACTTATCATAGACCCAACCAAGAACATAATCAAAGATAACGACCGAACTTCAATGAACGAACGAAACACACTTCTTTATAAAAATATATCTCTCTCATTTTATTCTCGAAAGGGGCACACAGTTTATTGTAACTCTGAGAGATAGATGGAGAGACATATACGAAGAGAGGGTATTTCTTCTTGCCCCATATCTTCTTCCTGGAGCCAGGGGGTGCCAACTCTTGCACCTCCTTGCAAGCCGTATCGTCAGAGACGACACTAACGCTTTGATCGGCTGCGTATCCCAGGCTCGACTACCGATTTTGACTGGATAGACTGTCTAAAGCTGACTGTGTGGTTCTCATATCACGTGTTTTCCTTCCAGTTACACACCCGCTCGACTGACTTACCCCAACGCACTGCCATCCCTCTGTTTACTAATCATAACGTGACAGCTTGTCGAAGTACACGGGGTCACCAGGAACGAACCCAAAATCCATGTCAACAGTCATTATATAACACAGTTAAATGGTTTCAAGTATTGCTATCTAACACAAATAATTCTATTTAACGTTATTCATTTGTTTTCTCACAGTTACAGGTTTTCAAGCATTGCAATATATTACTGATGCTTTAATTTATCATTAATCATTTATTTGCACATAGTTAAAAGGTTTCAAGTATTGTAAATGATTAAATAGTTCTATTTAACCCATTGATAGAAACCTAACAGGTACTTCCATTCTGGGTCCGAGTGAGCCTGGGAGTAATGGCAACGAAGAAATACTCCACATTCCCCAAAGCTCCAGAACTGGAGCCTCACAATCAGATCGCTAAGTGTCAAATCCAAGACACTTTTTGGGGTGGTGGGGTCTTATCTTTCTGCAGAGATGCAGTTGGCGTATTCTACATCCCCAGCTGACAGGGCTGAGAGTCTTATGTCATATCCAGGTGTTACGTAGGGGAGAAAATAGGAGAAATGTATTTTTTATGTACGTTACAAGGTGTGTTTCATTCGCCCGTATTATTCCGAGACGAAGAATAAAATTGGGAGGGAGAATGGTTTGCTCGGTGGCTCACAAGGCTAAAGGAGGAAGTGAAAAAAAAGACGACGACAAGAAATGGAATTGCAAGTCAACCCCCTTTCCACTGTCTACCCATCTCAGCTAGCCTTGAACTCTTGGAGTGAACTTTGGGTGACCTTATCAACCACGTGTTCGGCTCTAAGAGTCAAGGAAGGACCCTTTTAGTTTTTGACTGGCAAAGTGACTATAGTAGTAGCAGTTTTGACTTCGAGGCGTCCACATTCATCCCAGAGCTCTGTTTCACTACACCCGAAATGTGATTAAGAAAAAGGACAGCAGAAAACTAACTCCTTGTGGCAAGCTTCTTCGAGAAAACGGAAAGAAAAAAAAAGAGAGAACGAAAGAGAAAAAGAACGAAAGAAAAAAAAAAGAGATTATTAACCAGTCCTGTTATTAACCAGTTTCGTATTTCTTTTGCCTCTATGTGTCCATCGTGCAAATCTGTTTGAGTTAAGATTCGTCTCGGACTTCTATATATACATAGTGACATTAGTTTTCCCACCCCTTTTGTTCTTAAAGCCTTTTTTATTCTTATTTTTCCCTAATTAAGTCGTTAATGTCATAATAAATTTATTGTTAAATCTTCAAATTGTGTTGTGTTGGTTTTGTGAGTGCTTGTCGCTTATTCTGCTGTGATTTACCGAGAGTCTTCGATTGGAGAAATTCCCTTCCCATAGTTCACCCTTTTTTTTATCGAACCTTGGGACATTCTCACGATTTTATATATATATATTTTTATTATTCTCGTTACGTGCCTGATTTCGCAGTCCCAGTGAAAGTCGGTTCGTAACACAGGACACTCGTTGAGGAGGTCTTACCCCTCTGCAGAAATGTAATCAGCGTATTCTACAGCCCCAGCATCCTGGGCTAGACTGTGATAGATAGACAGATAGATAGATTAGGAAGAAGGGAAGGTAGATATAAGCACAATAAGAAAGAAAGAAAGAAAGAAAGAAAGAAAGAAAGAAAGAGTAAAGCCACAATGATATGAGATCAGGATGGCTTTGGCAGTAAAAAAACCTACGTAGGTTGATATGCCATTAAATAAAGAATTCAAGCCAAAGCTGCGATCAGATGCACTTCAGTCCAGTCAAGAGAATCAGTCTGGGACTTCAGTATAAAAGATGTTTGTTAGAAAATGAAAAAGAAAATAGCACTTTTTCCTTTCCCTCGAAAAAAAAAAACGTTGAAATTTCAGAAAGTAACATTGATATTGTAGAATATCTTGAACCTTTTAAAACGTTTCTCCTTCGGCAGATCCAAGCCGAAGTGAAATACTTTCTCTTTGCTTTGAGCAGGGTCGATTTGAGCCAAAGTGAAAGAGAGTGGTCATCTTTGATCTGGGTCAAAGAGATTAGAGTAGTTGACACTTGAAAAGTCGAATCTCATCTTTGAATTGAATAAGTTCATGTAAAAGAAAAGATCAATGGTTAGAGTATAGGGATTTAATCAAATACAAAAGAGAATGTTTGACCTGAAAAGGTGATGAGAACCCGAAAGAAATATATTTCAAAGATCAATAATCAGTTACATATGTGGCACTAGTAGGACAGCAGTTATTATGGTTAAAAGGTGCCCGTGGTGTAATGGTTATCGTCGCAGGATATGGACACGGCGACAAGAGTTCAAATCCTGGACGAGACTGATTGCATTTCACATAGCACTAATACTCTTGGGAAAGGTATGAATCCAATTATTCTCCCTCCAGTTATGGGTAAATAGTAGGGTAGACTAGGTTCTTCAGCCTTGGTGAGGCAACTAGTTTAGGAGAAGGTAAAATGTGAATTCAAACCTCTTAAACTCCGCTTAAAAATTGACCTTGTGTCATATCCTGCCTGAGCGGAGGGGTTGGTAAATATGATAATGGTTAAAAGTGAACTCGGCGCTTCGAGATCAAATCCTGAATAAGGCTGCTTGCATTTCACATAGCGTTAATACCATTGGGAAAGGCATGAATCCAACTATTCTCCTTCCAACTATAGTTACATAATCGGGCAGGCTGGGCTCTTCAACCTTGATATGGCAATGGGTCTAAGAGAAGGAAAACTAAATTTTTAAAAGTATTAAACTAGGAAAGGCATAGATTATCTCGAGTTCTTCCTGCTTGAGATACACAGCAGAATTAGAGACTCAACCATCAATCGCGATTACGGATAAGTCAAATCAAGTTGTTCAGTAATGAACACGAAAACTAAGGACTTAAATGAAGTAAGGAAACTATGACAAGATCAAAAGCAAGAAAAGGGTCCAGAAATTGAGAGAAAATAAAGGAAATATTAAATAAAACGGCAATAATAATCGATTTCTTTTAAAGAATTACCTAACAAAAATATATATTAAAAAAAAATTGATATTTGTCCAGGTATGTTTGATATTCATTGCCTTTTATGAAGCCAAAATGTTCAGTTGTTAAAGAAATTGATATTTGCACAGTATGTTTGATATTCATTGCATTTAATGAAGCCAAAATGTTCAGTTGTTAAAGAAATTGATATTTGCACAGTATGTTTGATATTCATTGCATTTTATGAAGCCAAAATGTTCAGTTGTTAAAGAAATTGATATTTGCACAGTATGTTTGATATTCATTGCATTTTATGAAGCCAAAATGTTCAGTTGTTAAAGAAATTGATATTTGCACAGTATGTTTGATATTCATTGCATTTTATGAAGCCAAAATGTTCAGTTGTTAAAGAAATTGATATTTGCACAGTATGTTTGATATTCATTGCATTTTATGAAGCCAAAATGTTCAGGTGTTAAAGAAATTGATATTTGTTCAGGTATGTTTGATATTGCATTTCATGTTCAGTTGTTATATAAAAAATATTTTTCGTTTTCCTTGTGATTATTTTTTTACACTTAAATTTGGACCACTTAGACGGTGCTTGGTTTGTGTCAGTTTTTCTCCTATGCAATCCTCAGTCCAACTAGTTTTCAATTGATGGCTATTCCATTATATACTGTCATATTATATTATATACATTGTGGAGGCCTTGGGGCGTAATTGTTATGATAATCAAGTTATTTTAAAACTTCATTTACGTCCAAGTAAACATGTAGACTACATCAAGGTCTAGACTACATTGTTCATATATGCTGGAAATGGGCTCGGTGACCCGAGTTCAAATCCTGGACCAGATTGATAGAATTTCATATAGTGCTAATACCTTTGGGAAAGACATCATAAATCTTATCATTCTTCCTTCACCTATAAGTAAATTGTAGGACAGATTGGGCTCTTTAACCTTGGTATAGCAAACGGTCTAGAAGAGAGAAAACTCTGAATTCAAGACTGTTTAACTCAGCTAAGGAATTGGCCTTGTGTCACATCCTGCTCGTGTGGAGGCTTTGTTAAATATACACACAGTTATGTTGAACATGATAGGAAGGGTGATCTAGTTTGAGGTGCATTCTTGGAAGGGCAGTCTCGTTTTTTTTATTGTGCGGTTATTTATGTGATATATCAATTTTTGTCATTCAGGGTTTTCATAAAATTGTCTTCATCTTCATTGTTTTATTCACAATATTTCGGCTGATGTGCTCGAAAACCCTGAATGATAAAAATCATCAAGTTTTGTCGAAGAAATTCAGACAACTAATACATCAATTTATTTATTTATTTATTTATTTCATATTTAATTCATTAATTTCGATAATTTCACTCTTTGCGAATTTTTCCCGCCAGTTTTAATTGGTACCCATTCACTGGAAACTTAGTGACTGCAAGTCTCTTCATTTCTTCTGGACTCTTCTCAGTATTCTCGCCAATCTTAGCAGTGCTGTTGTCTGTATGGTCTTAATTCTTTCGGTGATCTCCAACTCTTTCTAAGCCCTTGGGGGCCGTTCCAAGTGCACCAACTATGATTGGTATCACCATCAACCTCACGTTTCACAGCATTTTGATCTTTTGTTAAAATCCAGTTATTTATTAATCTTCTCGTTTTCTTTCATTTTTTTATTCCGGAACAGTCAAATCCATTTTTATTTCATAATTTTTGTTTAGTTTATTTCTATTGTTTATTTATTTACTTACCTATCTAATTCTTATATACAGGGTTGAACAAAATAATGGAAACACCTAAAAATTTCAAACAAATTAATTTTAATATGATTTTCTGATTACAACCCTCTCGTGAATTCCGGCTTTGTGCAGCTTGCTTCCCAGAGTTTTTGAAGAAACTGGATTCTCGAGAGGGTCATTGAGCTCTGCAGTAATTTTCGGAGCTGTTTTTTTTTGTGATCCTTTCAAACGACCCCCCTAAGACTTCGACGGTGCCTATCAGACAGCTTTTGCTTTCTTCTAATGAGGAAGTTTTTCCTTCTTTCTCAAATGCAGTCATTACTTTCGAGACAGTACTCCTTGCAAAGCCAAATAGTTCAGCGGTTTTTATTACACTAGCGCCTGCCATAAGAACACCAACAATTTCAAAGTTTTAAAGTCGAATAGATCAGCCATTTTAATGAATTTTGATTAACTTCTTCTGATAATATCTGTAAAAAAACAATTTTAGTAAAATAAGACAAGAAAAATTATATATAAATTAAAAAACATAACAATAACAAATGTTTGATGGTTTTATAGGAGTTTCAAAATTATGATTCTAAGATTCTTGGTGTTTTTTATTGTTTCGTCCGACTCTTGTATATCATCAAAAAGAAAAACTTATCACAGTTTCTTGATAATCAAAAAAAATCTTGTAACTTTGAGATCTATTTTATTCGCTACAATTTAGTTTTTATACTGACGTTTTTACATTTTAAACGAATGATATTTCGTTTAAAATAAAATACGTATATATATATATATATATATATATAGGATGGCTGATTGGGTTTTATGGCGTATCAACCTTTGTAGGTCATTTAACGCCAAATCCATTTTTATGTAAATAATCAGTTCTATTCTATCAATTCAGTTTTGAATAAAATGCAGTTTGAATGTAAGTACAGTTCAATTGTGAAAAACATTTCTATTTCTAGCTATTCAGTTAGGTCAAATAGTTCTTATTCAGCTAATTCAGTTTGGTATAAGTACGGAATTTGTTTACACGCAGTTAAATATCAAAACAGTTCTTTATTAAACTAATCAGTTTAGTGTAAGTACAGTTTCAATGTCAAAAAACAATTGCATTTCAAATAATTGAGTTTAACATAAGTACACTGTTTAAATGTAAGTACAGTTTAATTGTCAAAAACATTTCTATTTCAAGCTATTCAGTTTAGTTAAACAGTTCAGTTTAGCATAAGTATGCCGTTAGTTCTATTTAACACATAGATTAGGCCCTATCAGGTGCCTGGGAGCAATGGCAATGAAGGGGTGCTCTGCATTCCCCAAAGCCCCAGCATTACTGAAACCTTACCATCAGATTGTTTATTGTCATATATAGGTCACTCATTAGGGTGTGGGGGTCTTACCTCTCTGCAGAGGTGCAGTCAGTGTATTCTACAGCCCCAGCCGACTGGGCAAATATATATATATATATATATATATATATATATATACAAATGTGTGTGTGTGTGTGTGTATTCCCAATTTAAGAAAATTCTTTTAGTGAGAAATGTTGAAATGCCTGATAGAAAAGAAATAGAAATACTCAGATTCATATTTTTACAAAGAATAATAATCCTCATCAACCCGTTCCCTTGACCCTCTCCCTCTCTCTCTTTCTCTCTCTCTCTCTCTCTCTCTCTCTCTCTCTCTAACACACACACACACACACACCATCCGTCCCTGTCAGCAATTTGTATGTCATCTAGACTGCATCCTGTGTCCGCACAAATGTAATATAATGGCCGAGGGATTTCGTTTTATGCCTTTGGGTTTAGTTCGGCTGAGAGCCTTTCGGCTCAGTGCATGGGTTCGCTAGGCGCAACATGAACGCAGGTGTTCACGCGCACGCGCGGGGTGGACGTGTCATTCAGAGATGTCAAAATAAAGATCCCAGATAGGGGGATGTGAATGACGTCATGCACCGGAAGCGCACGGAGGATTTTGGGAGATTTGAAAAAGTCAGTTGAGTTGAGTTCTGCCTCGGGAGAAGACGGTTGGCTTTCGCTTGCTCGCCGAAGCCAGGCCAGTGGCCTTGTGGCGGGTGCCACACGTGTTGGGAGGGGGGCAGATGGAAAAGCCAGAATAGAAAGAATGTGTATCTCTCTCCTTATATCGAAGAACCTTTAAACTCAAAGGTAATAAAACGTTTCGTACCTGAACTAAGAAGTCGTAAGTGTTTTTCGTGTTTCGGGATTCCTATGTTCTATGTATATATGTTATGAACATTCTATGTAGGTTTGACATATCCGTATCTGGCTATGGTACACAAAGCTTATCGTTGAAAGTACTTACAAAACAGACAACACTGGCACAGTAGATAAGAGATGTCAATTTTGAGTTTGTCTTAATTCTCCAGAAGTGTCCGTCAAGTGTTACTGGGATGATTTCTGAGATGGGAGGTAGGTGGCTGTATAGCTGCTGTTTTGCATGGTACTATTTCCAGGATTTGTTCAAAACAGCACGCAGCATCTTTGTGTAGTTCCCATCTAAGTTTTCGTTAACGTTTAAGTAGTCCTACCATACAATAGTACTGACAGGGCTGAAAGAAAGAAAGAAAGAAAGAAAATTTAAATAGTGTAAGAGAGAAAGCGAAAGATGAAGAGAGATATAAAGAGAGGGAAAGCGAAGATAGCGAGAGAGAGAGAGAGAGAGAGAGAGAGAGAGAGAAAGAGAGGAAGTAAATATTGCGAGAGAGAAGAGAGAGTGGGAAAATGGGACGAGATTAAAGATAATTAACGTTACTTTAAATAGTTAAATATTCATCCTCAGAAACAACCTGCTTTACTCACAAAATAATGTAATCGTCTGTTGCCATGGTAATAAAAACGTGCACCAATCACGCTATCGGTTGCTTCTGTACAAAGAAAGAAAGAAAGAAAGAAAGAAAGAAAGAAAGAAAGAAAGAATCAGAATAACCTGATTCAGGAGAGAAAACCAGCAGAAAATAAGCAAAAGATTCTATATTACGTTGGTCGCAATTATTTTTCAAGGGAGAAAACTATCAAACGTTTATAAGTAAGAACTTATAACAGAAATCTATGAATAGACGTTAATGGTCGTGAATGGTGTTCTTTAAGATTGTAAGTAAATACAGCCAACTAGCATAAGGAAATTGGAATTATGCAAGAAATTAAAATTTGACCATTCTACCAAATGGTATGCACACAAACCAGAATCTATCCCAGAAGATGAGATGCATAAAAGTCTCTGGAATTTTGAGATACAAACAGATCACTTTAATCCCAGCCGGAACCGGAGGTCATTCAGCCTCGAATCTATCGTTGATTTGACACACCATCCGTCACATATGCCAGACTGCCCAACTAAAAAGCCGAATGACCTCCAGTTCCGGCTGAGCTAACTTCGATGACAAACATAGCTGTAGATTTTCGAATCTAGTTAAGCTATCATCGGCACGGTCACCTGGCTTCGTACCCGAAAACTTAGCAAAGGCTTGCTTGTTCACATTGTACCCAGTGATCCTATATTCAGCATAGTCTAGCAGGGTATGATTAACAAGAAAAAAATAACTTGTCATCTTGTAGATTTTGCCATTCCGTCTCACCACAGATTGAAAATAAAAGAAAGCAGAAAGATAAACAAATAGTAGGACCTTGGTAGAGAACTAAAGAAGCTCTGGATCATGAGGGTGACAGTGATACCAATTGTAGTTGGTGCACTTAGAACGGTCCCCAAAGGGTTGTAGAAAAGACTGAAAGTATTGGAAATCAGAAAAAGAAACGAGACCATCCAGACCACAGCATTGTTGAGATCGGCGAGAATACTGAGAAGAGTCCTTCAGGCTAGACGAAATTTGCCGTCACTCCTGTGAAAGACCACCAGCTAAGACAACTCACAATGAGTAGAATAATAATAACAATAATAATAATAATAATAATACTCGAAACCAAATTATATTGTGTTATTTAGCCATAAAAATATCAATAACAACAATGATAATACAAATACAGGCGGTACGAACAAGTTTATTAATTTCTGGCTTCAGTCCTTGGCGACACGAACAGAGACACAATTCTTAAGGGCCTATGCTAACCTATGCTGACCCCACCCCACAAGCGGCGCATCTTGGTGTTGAAGTTCTCAACACATCTCTACCGGTAGAGACACAAACGGTCGAACGTCAACTACTAGTCTTTCAAAATCTCAATTCACTCCAACGTCCAGCCCTATTTCCTGTCTGGGGGTTTATTATGGCAAATGATGATTGTCCTATCCTTTCCACTCGGACGTAAGAGACCCATCTGACTATGGCACCTGAACTAAGAGACACCGAGTAGTTCAAAGCCTTACCAAACTGAATAATAAGATATAATTAACAGAAAATTATCTATATAGAATAATTATTACCTTAATTATATAACAGTTGCAGAAACCTCATCAAAGGGATAAATAAATGGGCTGTTCCCATGTAAGATATCCGGGACCATTTTCTTAGTAGACTAGAGAAGAACTTAATTTACAAGAGAACAAACAACTTAATGACGATGTATATGGCCTTACATCCGACAGACGACACAGACAGACTGTATGTGATAAATTGAATTACCATGACCAGAAAACCCGCCAAGCACTGCGAGTAAGATACGAAATCACTGGACATTTAATCACTGGATATTTAAGTAGTAGAAGTTTTTTTTTTTTCATCAAGTTAAAATCAAAAATGTAAAGGACATCATCACTATCATCATCAAAACATGTAAACAGTACTGATTCTTTCTCTCTCTCTCTCTCTCTCTCTCTCTTACCATCTGTCCCGATCGACTATCACTCTCAGCAATTCATCAAGACGTTATCTAGTGTCCGAACAGAATTGATAAATATGCCCATGTGTAATAGTCCATTGAAAAACCTGGCTTACGACCCTATCTTCACTTCACCAGCAATTACCCAAAATACCTTGCACGTTATAGTCCGTTGGTTTGTTAGATGGAAGGTAAGTGGCCCTACAGTCGCTGTATTTTTTTAGGTTGCTATTTCGTCGTTTGCCAGTCAGTGGCACTCCATTTATTTACAATGCATATGTTGACATTGCTTTCAATAGATGAGATATTGCCACCGAGGTATAGTAACTGGTCAAATAATTCCAGAGGCCATTTAATGAGAAGGTAGTGCCATCTTGATAAAATCATATGAAAACTGTTTTATCTTAATTCACTCTTCGTATTTCCTGCTCCACGCTATGTAGCAGAGAATCAGCTTGGTAGGATGTAGCTGAAAGAAGCGCAAGATCATCTGCGTAGTCAGCATCGGTAATAGTTTCTGCTGGATACCATATGCTTTTTTTTTCTTTTTCTTTCTTTTTGGTTTTTTTTACACATATTCTTACTTAATAAATAAATTAACGGTACTTAAATGGTTCCCCATCAAAATACTGAGCAAGCTTGTCGATGCTTAACTTTGGTTGTAACTGGTATTTTTAGCGTTTCTAGACTGTAATTTTTCGAGGAGGTTGATTTCCTTTCCTTTACCTCAACCATTTTGGGTTAAATTTTATTCAGCGCAGACTTTGCATATTAGAAAGAAATGAGGACAATCTTCTCCACCCACCAAAAAACAGTCCCGTTAATGGCTAGTTGATCGAATTACTAATTTCCTGTAAGGATTCTTAGAACTAATTTCGTAAAATTGTTTCATGGACAAATCTAATATTTAAAACGCCTATAAATGGAACATTGTGCGTGGTCTAGCGGTAAAAAGACTAGTAAACAATTGCAAGTAAGTTGGATTCTCACTGTGTGTCCCCTATTTCTGATTTTGTACCAAACACAGATAAGCTCGGTAAATGTCTACTTATATTACTGAGGGAACCGTGATTAGCGTAACGGTCATTGTTGCAAGAAATGGAATCGGTGAACTGTGTTCAAATCCTGGATAAGGCAGTTTACATTTCACATTGTGCTAATGTCCCTGTAAAAGGCATGAATCTGAGGTGCCCTTTGTGTAATGTATATCGTCGTAGGAAATGGACACGGCGACACGAGTTCAAATCCTGGACGATACTGATTGCATTTCACATAGCACTAATACCCTTGGGAAAAGTATGAATCCAATTATTCCCCCTCCAGCTATGGGTAAATAGTAGGGCAGACTAGGTTCTTCAGCCTTGGTGAGGCAACTAGTTTAGGAGAAGGAAATCCTGGAGGGTTTTCGGACTATTGTCTTCATCTTTATTGTTATTTCCACATGTTTTGGCCTTCTTCATGTGTTTGTCAAACTCGAGAACCTATACAGAACTTCGAACTAGGTCTTTTATTGAATCCACGGGGGTCACATGTTCTGATTCTGTTAGCCATAACCGGGTAGAAGTGTTAAGTATTCCTGTATTAAGGCCGGAGGCCATATCGGCCGAAACGTAGAAATAACAGTAAAAATGAAGATAATAGTCTGAAAACCCTTAATGATTAAAGTCATCAAGCTTCGTCTCAGAAATTTAGACAACTACGTGGAACCTTCAATAGGTTTCTAGACTTTTTTGTACAGGCATTTAAAACTATGTTATTGCTATAAATATTATGAGATCACTCACCAACTTTTAGGATTTCAGTTTCAAATGAACAGCTACAGCAGCAATTGGAATACACCCTACTAAAACCTGATTGTCACAGCTGGTGAATTTCAAAAATGCAATCTAACACGTTAGAAGAACGATATGCAATAAAATTCTGTCTTAAACTTGCAAAAATGCCTGAGAAACGTATGGAATGCTTCATACTGCTTTTGGAGCATCTTGCATGAATCGAGCATCAGTTTTTGAGTGGCATAAGAGATTCAAGGAAGGCAGGGAGTCCATGAGGGATGATGAGAGGTGTGGGAGGAGTAAGGAAGTCAATACACCAGAGTTAATTTGCCAAAAGGTTAGGGTTAGGGCTAGGGTTACTATGTTGAGGTTTTAAAGGAGTTCAGGAAGAGATTTTTGGGAAGAGGCCACCACTCTTCAAATCGGCTCAGTGGCATTTCTACCAGGACAATACTCCAGTCCACAACTACGCCCTTGTCACAGACTATTTGACCAAGATGGGAATCAAGAAATCTTCTCAGCCTCCCTATAGTGCAGACCTTGCTCCCTGTGATTTTCGGTTATTCCCTTAGCTCAGAGGCTGTCATTATGAGACAATTGAGGAAATGAAAGCGGGTGTGACGAAGGTCATGGATACGCTCACACAAGAGGACTTGCATGGGGCCTTCCAGATGTTGTTGGAACGGTACAACAAGTGCATTGCAGCCGAAGGAGATTAGTTCAAAGGGAACTAGAGTTTCATGTGTGTACCATCAATAAAAGTGTCCATACGAAAAAAGTCTGGAAACTTATTTAACGATCCTCGTATATATATAGAGAGAGACAGAGACAGAGAGATGGACAGGGAGAGATAGTAGATTTGATAAATCCGACAAAAAGAAAAAAATTAGGGAAAAGTGTAAAAAACTAAAATACCACTAAAACAGCACTGACAACAGATTCAAAAATGATATTTCGTCTTTATTTCTTTATTTTCAAGATTTTAGGATGAAATAGATGATTAAAAATAAAAGTGGGAGCGTTCATAAGAAGGAGGGACTGAGAAGAAAGAAAGGGAGAGACAGAAATATATATCAGGGTGGATGTGGCAAGGGTTATTGTCTGTGACTGTGAATCATTTTTAGAACATCTGGGCCATGGCTAAGTAGACAGGTGAGAGGCTGCAGTCACCGTCAAGGTTATCAAATTTCATCAAAGACTTGACCAACAGAAATGGAATATCTAAATGAAACAATTAAAAATCGACCAGAAGTATGGAAGCGTGATAGGGAAATAAATATCTTAGTTTTTGCTATAAATTTTTTCCTATCCATTTTCTATTTCAATATTATCATATAAGATAATGTCTGTTTGGTAAGGTGAAATCTGGTAGAAGCCAATTCGTTGTTTAGTGTGTTTGGACTGAGAGATGACTGCGGATTCTAAAAGTCGACGAAAGTTTTTGCAATGTATGGATTTAATCAGTGGCCAAAAAAAAATTAAGAGTGTGCTTGAGATCAAACATCAGAGAGAAAGGATCATTTCGGTCGTCATTTAATTTAACTGATCGTTTGAATTCGTTATCCTTTTTCTAGATTACGTTGGGTTGCACCGATTTAATATTTTTCACAATCTTTACATGGAATAGAATATATGCCTGCATGAGAAGTGGTTATGTTGTTGGTGCGTTTAAAGATATTAGTGAGATTTTTTCTGGTTTGGGATGCAGTTTGTATTATCGGTATTCCCAATTTAGTTAATTAGTCATAGAGATGTTTGTTGTGTGCGTTAGTGGGTAGAGAGATAGATCTGTGGGTATTAGAAATAGTCGGGGTAGTTTTTTAAATTTTTTTGATGAATGTAAATTGAAAGCTTTTTTGTAACGTCTAATATGAAAAATTTTTGGTATTTTAAGCTTTTCGTGGAATGTTCTATATATTCAAATTCTTCGTCTAGGTATTATGGACTACATATTCTAAGTGATCGTAAGAGGCAACACCCCACAAAGCAGCAACTGTACGGCCACCCACCTCCCATCACGAAAACTATCAAAGCTAGACGAACCAGACATGCTGGACACTGCTGGAGAAGTAGGGACGAGTTCATAAGTGATGTACTTCTATGGACCCCCAAAAGCAAAAGCAGGACAACCAGCTCGAATCTACATACAGCAGCTCTCTGAGGATACTGGATGTAGCCCTGGGGACCTGCTAGAAGCGATGAACAATAGGGAGGAGTGGCGAGAGAGGGTCAGGGATATCCGTGCTGGGGGCGCGACATGATGATGATGATGATGATGATGATGATGATGATGATGATGAAACCTATCTTAATTTTGCTGTTGTGGTGGGAGTAAAAATGTATATAATCACTTTTGTTTGTGGGTATCCGGTAGACTTTAAAAGTTAAATTATTTTTGGATCTAATAATTACGCTGTCCGGGAAATGAATGGTGTTGTTTGATTCTTTTCATTGGTAAAATTGATTGAAGGTTCAACATTGTTTAAATGAAGGGGTACTCCGCATTCCCCAAAGATCCAACACTACTGGAACCTCAACATCACATTGTTTAGTGTCATATCCAGGACACTCGTCGGTGAGGGTTCTTATCCCTCTGCAGCCAACTGGGCAAGCTTCTGTCTTGGTAAATATAGCGTTCGTCACTATTTTCAAACATCTTGTATTAACAAAATATTCATTATACTTGTATGTAACCATTATCCAGCAAAAAACTACAAATCATAGCGAGATTTTTTTATAATTAAACTGCTTACTAATTCTAAACTGAACAGCTTGAAATAGAACTGTTTGACATGTAAACTGTGTACTTATGATAAATTGAATTACTTGAAATATTATTTGAAATAGAACTGTTTTTGACGTTGAAACCGTACTTACACTAAACTGCATTGTTTGAAATAGAACTGTTTTAACATTTAACTCTGTGTGGACAAAAACTATACTTATACTAAACTGAATTGTTTGTATCAGAACTGTCTGACTAAACTGAATAGCTTGAAGTAGAAAAGTTTTTGACAATTAAACACTGTACTTATGCTTAATCGAATTGTTTGAAATAGAACAGTTCATTTATAGAAAAATGAATATGGCATTAAATAACCTACCACGGTTGATATGCCATAAAACCCAACCAAAGAAACTGCGTCGAGCAAGTGAACTTGTAGCCAAGCCTCACCAACTCACCTCTTCTGCAATTTCTCGCAAGTTCTTGTTGACCGCTTGGCACTAGTAGGCTGTTCGGTGCATTTAACGACACGTCATGCTCTACGTGTACAGGAAATGATATGAGATGGCTTCTTCGAATGTAGCCTGCATTCAGCTTAAAAGGGGTATCAATAAAAAGAAGCCATTTAAGTGGCAGCGGGATATGGTGTGGCTTGTAAATCGCCTTATTACGTCTAGTATCGCTCATTCGGTTGCTCATGTCTTGTGATATGAATGTCTGGAGTTAGAGAATCTTGAAAAAGGGTCTTGTGGTTCAGAATTGACTGCGAAAGAAACCATTTGAGACCTTGTTTCAAAAGTTTGCTATAAATAAATGTAAATTGACGTGCGTAAGTTTATGTGTTCAAGAATATATATATATATATATATATATATATATATATATATATACTCGAACACACAAACTCGAGTATATGTATATTCGAACATAAACTCGCACAAACACACATGTGTGTGTGTGTGTGTGTGTGTATGAGAGAGAGAGAGAGAAAGAGAGAGAGAGAGAGAGAGAGAGAGAGAGGAAAATTCCGAGAATCCAAAATATTTTTATGTACATATATATATATGGGGGGGCATATACATATAAATATATATACACAGACAGAAACACAGAAAAAGAGAGAAATGAAGAATGAAACAGGCGAAAGCCCTGAGAATGCAGAATATATATATGTGTGTGATTGAGAGAGGTAGAGAGACAGAGACAGAGATGAAAAAGAGACAGAGATCAGATAATCGAGGACGCAGAATATATATATGTGAGAGATTGAGAGAGAGAGGGGGGGCAGAGAGAGTGGGGGACAGAGATCATATAAATGAGAACGCAGAATATATATATACTAAAGCCTTCAATAAGTTTCCAGACTTTTTTTGTACAGGCATTTAAAATTGTCGTACATACTTAAAATTTCATAATGTTATTGCTATACATATTATGAGATTATGAGACCAATGTTTATGATTTCAGCTTTAAATGAACAGCTACAGCAGCAATTGGAATACACCCTACTAAAGCCTAATTGTCACGGTTGGTGAACCGTATAAAGTAGATATAAACTGACTGTTAACATTACAAGAGTATCACATAGTAGTAAGAACACAGCATTTCTTAGTGGAAAAAAATTATTGGGTACTTGAGGTGTGTGGCATACGTGGTGAATTCAATAAGTTTCCAGACTTTTTTTATACAGATATTTAAAATTGTCGTAAAGTCTTGAAAATTCACTATGTTATTGCTATACATCTTATGAGATGACTGACCAATTTTTTATGATTTCAAGTTCAAATCAACAGCTACGGCAGCAATTGGAATACACCCTACTAAAACCATATTAACACAGCTGGTGAACTTCAAAAATACATTCTGGACGTGAAGACACTTTAGAAGAGCGATATGCAAAAAAATTATGTTTTTACCTTGCAAACAAATGCAACAGAAACGTATGGAATGCTTCAGATTGCTTTTCAACCATCTTGCATGAATCAATCATGAGTTTTTGAGTGGCATAAGAGATTCAAGGAAGGCTGGGAGTCCGTGAGGGATGATGAGAGGTGTGGGAGGAGTAAGGAAGTCAATACACCAGAGTTGATTGACCAAAGGGTAAGGGCTAGGGTTACTATGTTGAGGTTTTAAAGGAGTTCAGGAAGAGATTCCTTGGGAAGTGGCCAGCACCCTTCAAATCGGGTCAGTGGCATTTCCACCAGGACAATACACAGTCCACAACTACGCCCTTGTCAAAGACTATTTGCCCAAGCTGGGCATCAAGACAGTTCCTCAGCCTCCCTGTAGTCCAGACCTTGCTCCCTGTGACTTTTGCTTATTCACTAAGCTCAGAGGCTGTCGTCGTTATGAGACAATTGAGGAGATGAAAGAGGCTGTGACGAAAGTCATTGACACGCTCACACAAGAGGACTTGCATGGAGCCTTCCAGAAGTTGTTGGAACGGTACAACAAGTGCATTGCAGCCGGAGGAGATTACTTCAAAGGGGATAAGAGTTTCATGTGTGTACTATCAGTAAACGTGCCCATACGAAAAAAGTCTGGAAACCTATTTAAACATCTTGTATATCGTTTCTATGTGAAGAAATTTTATTATTTTCATCAAAATGAACTGGTGAGAAGCTAAAGTGTGAGATTGCAGCCTCGAAGTAAGCACGTTTGATTTTCAGTCGCGCTATTAGATTCACTTTCAGGAAAATACCCTTGATATAGGTATGAACACCTTTTATTCCCTCTGTTATAGGTTAAATATATGTAGTATCACCGCTGTTCTTTTACAAGGATAGCTTTGGCATTAAATAACCCACGAAAGTTGATATATCATAAAACATACCAAACAAAAATGAAATGATGTGATCACTTTATTATTGATTTATCATCGAAAGAAACAATGATGCTAAAATAAAAAAAAAGTAAAGATAAAACATTAATTGTTCAAGGGCTTGTCAACCCTTCTGGGTTATTTTATGCGTAGAAGTTTGAGAATCGCGTTCAGTGTGAGTTCTTTCTATATTTTTTATGGTTTGGTTTGGTTTCTTTGTTTAATGGCATATCAACTCTTTTTAGGTTATTTAACCTAAGAACAGTAGTGGTACTATTTAACCCATAGCTGGGAGGATAAGGGGGTTCATACCTTTCTCAAGGGTATTTGCCCGAAAGTGAACTTAGTAGCGCGACTGGAGTACGAACTCACGTACTACGATTCTGCAGTCCATCGCTTTAACCATTACACCACGAGGACACCCCCATATTTTTTTATGTACTTGTTCCTTAATATGTTTTTTATTTTATTTATTTATTCATTTATTTATTCAAAAACCTTTCGAATAACAATAATAATTTTTAAACAAATCTATTTGACCCATAAATAGTATCCTAACAGGTACTACCACACCGGGTCAAAGTGGACCTGGGAGTAATGGCAATGAAGTGTTACACCAAATAAATAGATCTTTATTGTTTTTTAAAGTCTTTTATCATTCAGGGTTTTCGGACTATTACCGTCATCTTTATTGTTATATTTACAACGTTTCGGTCGATGTGTCCCCCGGCCTTCTTCAGGTGTTTCTTGTCGAACTGGGGAGCCTACGCGGAATTTCGAACCACGTCCTTTATTTAATCCACGGGTGTCGCTTGCTGTGATTCTGTTAACCATAACTAGGTACAAGTGTTAAGTATTCCTGTATTGTTACTCGCCTGAAATCAGGATTGAACTAGCAACCTCAAGATTATTGTCACTTTGGAACCAATGCCTATAACCGTTACGTAATGTGTCCTGCTGGTTAGTTCAATTTTAGGGGACTTATAAACTTAATGATCTTACATCACAATGAATAACTACAATAATGTATGATTTTTTACCTGAGCTCATATACGATCTTTTTGAAATATTTTTTATCTCACCTTTTTTATTATTGGTTTCCATATTGTATTCATCTCTATTCAACAGTTGCCCAGTCAGCTGGGGCTGCAGAATACACTGACTGCACCTCTGTAGAGGGGTAAGACCCCACCCTCAACGAGTGTCCTGGATATGACACTAAACAATCTGGTGGTGAGGTTCCAGCAGTGCTGGAGCTTTGGGGAATGCAGAGTACCCCTTCATTGCCATCGCTCCCAGGTCCACTCTGTCCCAGAGGGGTAGCACCTGATAGGGCCCTATCTATGGGTTAAATAGAACTAACAGCATACTTATGCTAAAATGAATTGAGTAAACTGAATAGCTTCAAATAGAAACGTTTTTGACAATTAAATCGTACTTACACTTAAACTGCATGCTTATGCTTAACTGAATTATTTCAAATAGAATTGTTTTTCGACATTAAAACTGTATTTACACTTAACTGAATTATTACATATAACTGCTTGAATAGTTTGAAATGGAAATGTTTTTGACAATTAAACTGTGTACTTATGCTAAACTGAACTGTTTTCAATAGAACAGATTATTTACATAAAATTGGATTTGGCGTTAAATAACCTCCAAAGGTTGATATGCCATAAAACCAAACAAACCAAACCAAACCAAACCATCTATTCAACAGGTCACTGTAGCCCAACATATGTGCTAATTCTTTAAAGTGTCTAATTCTCCAATATTTTTTTTTTTGTCAATTATTTTAACCTTATCTCATAAGGACAGATGTTTTCCCTTTTCCTTCCATATATGGTCTGCCATACCCGACTTTTCAATTTCCCCACGTTACTGCTTTTCAATTTTCTTAGTGGGCAGAAAGTCTCGCGTTTACCACAACAGTAACGGATGGAGTAAAAACATTCCTTGGTCATGCGGAATTCTGTTGGGGAATTGACACGAAAGGGATACTCCCGGAGAGTCGAACCATTTTTGAATATTGTCCTGATGTCATATGTTTAAACGTTATTTGTAATCGATTGGACCGCAAAAAATCTCTTAAGAAACAATTATACAAAAACTCAAATAATGAGTGCGATTCCCTCACCTCTAAGCATAAAATAACCCTATACGGATTGAAATACCGTTAAAATCAACCAAATAAAGATAAATTGGCAGATATATTATTACTGCCCTCCTTATTCTTGAATTTATATCAAAAGAAACACCGCTCTGTGGACTGTACATCTGCGAAGCAGAAATCCCTCCCAAAAAGTGCCCTGGGTATTGTTGTATTTTGACCTTCGACCCGGCCGAAAATGCCATTCAGAGTGATGCACCGGAAGGAAGCGACACATTCTAATGGCAGTTATGAGAGGAAATCACGTGGGCGGAAATTGGCTGATGAAATGGGACGAGCTAAAAAAATTCCCATGGTACACTCATAGACTGATGCACCGGAAGAGAGTGACCTGTGAACTGAATGACAGTTATTTCCGCTTGATGACGATTAAACATGCGATTTCAAAGATCGAGTAGGCGACTGAGTGGACGTTGAACTATTATATAACTCAGTCAAAACAGAAGTCAAGAAAGTTCCAGTTCCAGTTAGAGTTGGAGTGGGAAAGGGACAAGAGGTGGTAGGTATATTGAGACCATATTTCTATTGTTCAATGAACAGAGGCAAAAGAGGACGAGAAAGGATTTCTGGGACTGTCAAGTAACATTCCCCAAGGTACCCAACGGATACTCCCACTCTATAGAAAACTTTTATTTATTGTTTCACAACTCATTATATCTTTTTTTACACAGAACCTACAACAGATACATGAAGTACTATAACATTATAAGATAGAACAACTTTTCAGCTACAAAACCCGATTTTCTAAAGTCACAATGATTACCTATGCATTTTGCCAGCGAAGAACAAGAGCCAGCATTTTGTTGTTTCCATGGAAATAAATAGGAAGATTTACTTTCGGGGCGTCTCTCATAAATATTCAAATGTCTTCTGATAATCTAGAAATACCTCATATTTCTTCAATGCTGTAAATTTATTTGAATAAAAAGATTTTTTCAAGAAAAAATGCTGAAAACGTTAGGTTGGTTGGTTGGATTTTATGGCATATCAACCTTTGTACGTTATATAACGCCAAATCCATTTTTGTGAAAATAATTCTATTTCAAACAATTCAGTTTAGCATAAGTACGCACTTTAAATGTCAGTACAGTTTAATTGTGAAGAAACATTTCTTTTTCAAGCTATTTAGTTTGGTCAAGCAGTTTTAATTCCGCTAATTCAGTTTAGTATAAGTACAGATTTTGTTTGCACACAGTTAAATGTCAAAACAGTTCTATATCAAATCAGTTTAGTGTAAGTAGAGTTTCAATGTCAAAAACAGTTCCATTTCAAACAATTCAGTTTAGTATAAGCACGCAGTTTAAATGTAAGTACGGTTTAATTGTCAAAAACATTTCTATTTCAAGCTATTCAATTTAGTCAAAAAGTTGTAATACAAAAAATTCAGTCTAGCATAAGTATGCAGTTAGTTCTATTTAACTCATAGATAGGGCCTTATCAGGTGCTACCCTTCCGGGCCAGAGTGGACCTGGGAGCAGTGGCAATGAAGGGGTGCTCTGCATTCCCCAGAGCTCCAGTATCACTGGAACCTCACCATCAGATTGTTTAGTGTCATATCTAGGGCACTCATTAGAAGGGGTCTTACCCCTCTGCAGAGGTGCAGTTGGCGTTTGAAGCAACCTTTGAAGCAACTAAAAGAAATTAATTGAATTAAAAACCTTGCTCAAGTTCTTTCTAGAAGAAAAGTAGAGACCATTCAAATAATAGTATTACTGAGGTCGGCTCGAATACTGAGAAGAGTCCTGGAGACTAGAGGAAACTTGCTGTCACTCAAACTCCATTGGAAGACAATCAGCTAACACTGGTGTGAAAAAATCTCAAAAGAGTAAAATAACAATAATTGAATCATTATAAAAACTCACAACGTTGAGTTTCACGTTACCAATCCTCATGTGAGCTACTATTCGACTACACATGTGTGTATGTGTATTTGTGTGCAAGAGAGAAAGAGAGAGAGAGAGAGAGAGAGAGAGAGAGAGAGAGAGAGAGAGAGAGAGAGAGGCATCTATGTTGCTTAGTTATTACTAACAATGCACTGACACAAAAAATAGTCAAAATCTTCAAGTGTCATCCACTTAAATTAAAAATATTTCGAAACAAAACTCTGGGAAATTTTTCACAAAACAATTTTAAATCTATATGATAATTTTAAAAAATGTAATTGATAAATCTTTTTTTTTTTTTGTGTGTGTGTGTTATATGGATTTTTTTATAGTAATAGTTGCTGTTCGCAGCCGTTCGATATGAACTTTTAATTTTGAATATTAATTTCAAAATAGACAATGTAAGCAAAAGGGAATTAATCAAAAATTAACTTTTAAACTTTATATAGAAAATTATTCAGTGAATTAGTGTCTCATTTCTGCGTCGTTCTTTAATATTGCTGTGGAAGTGATGATCTTAATGTGTTTCTATAATATAAAAATAAATTGAATTAAAAGATGAAAGAAAATGTGAATCAAAATTATTATTATTATTATTATTATTATTATTATTATTATTATTATTCCTTTAGCGTTTTTCACATCAGTGTTAGCTGATGGTTTTTCACTGGAGTTTCAGGATTCTGGCCGTTCTCAGTAATGCTGTCATTTGAATAGTCTCTACCCGTCCGCCAACTTCCAAGTCCTCCAGGCCTTTTAATAATCCTTTAGTTATTGTGCCAAAAGCACCAGTCACAATTGGCACAATCGTCACTTTCATGTTACACAGCTTTTTCAATTCTCGAGCAAGGTCGAGGTACTTATCCTTTTTTTTTTCACATTCCATCAGATTTATTCTGTGGTCCGCCGGTCACGCCACTGTTAGCTGATGGTCTTTCACTGGAGTCTAAGTGACAGCAGGTCTCTTCAGGTCTCCCGGACTCTTCTCAGTATTCTGGCCGATCTTAGATATGTTGTAGTCTGGATGGTCAAGATTCGTCCACTAAGGTCCATCTTCTCTAGTCTCTTTACCAGGCTTCTATGGACCGTTCCAAGTGCACCAATTACAATTGGTATCACCGTCACTTTCATGTTCCACCGCCTTGTCAGCTTATCTTTTCGCTTTGTTTTATTTTCACACCCCACCGTCCCAAGGAACAGCAATATTCTCTAGTTAACAATTTTATTCCTCTTATCAATTAATTCTAGGGATTGTCTACAAGCTGGGTTTTGGTAGTCTGTTTGTATCATAAAGTCATAGATCATTTAGAAAGTCTAATTTTCTAGGATTGATTCTGGTTTGTTCATGTAGTGTCTGTAAGGTCAAATTTTAATCTCTTGCTACTTAAAATGCAGTAAAGATTTACAAGAAAACTGTTAGCAATGTCTGAAAATAGGATAGAAGCAACCATGCAATCGACAAGATACATCCATAGAGATTTTTATGAACAATAAGGTAAATGACTGCAGTCATATATACGAAATTCTAAAAACCAAAAGTATCGTTAAAAATACGTGTGGCTACCATCAAGATTGCTTGCAGGGATTTTGACTTATGGGACGCGGAGCCACCAAAAATGCCAAAGGTTTCTTTAAAGAATAAGTAAAGACACGACCAATTCACCAAAGAGTATAATGTTTAGAACTTTGAATTACCGAAAGCGGTACAAGAAGACATATAGAAAATTAACATTTGATGTTTTGAGATAAAAGAAAAGAATGCTAGGCAAAGGTCACCATCATTCTTTGGGCAATTATAAAACATGGGGGAGGGATTGTCCGGATTGTAGACTGGAGTATCTAGAAATTTTTATATACTATACATCCCTCTTAGCACAAAAGTTTCTGCTCACAAAGAGGACTGGCAACAGTCTATATTCCATAAGTTAAAATCTCACAAGCCTTAGAGAGGCATCACACATTCACATACATACACATACACATATATGCACATGATCTGGTTTGTTTTCTTTAATTGCATATCAGCCTTCATGGGTTAATTTATGCCAAAGCTATTATTGTAGTAGAACAGCATTGATACTATTTAACGCATACCTAGAGGGTTAAGGGACTTCATACCTTCCTCGAGGGTATTCGTCCGAAAATCAAAACGACTGGAATTCTACCTCGCTTACTTCGAGGATATTGTCCAGCACTTTTAGCCATTACACCACGGGGATTGCCCCAGATAGATAGATAGATAGATAGATAGATAGATAGATAGGGGGGTTGTTCTGAGAAAGGTTTTGTTGATGTGCAACCCAAAAGCAGAATAAGCCATTTTTAAACAGCATTAAAATTGGAAACTCTGTTCCTTCCAGTCAGAAATTCAACTACAACTGGAATTAAAACCTAAAAAACGTCGAACGATTGTCTCATTACACCCCACCAACCAAAAAAGAAAGACACCGAATAACGAAATCTGTTATATATATATATATATATATATATATATATATATATATATATATCGAAGTTCACAGAACTGCCAAATCCACTTCCACCACGGGCATGTGGTATGGCCAACTCCCGTCGCCGCTTAGACCTGCTGACTTCGTCCCAGAGTGCTTGTATAAGTTTATCATGTAACAGCAAGTGCACAAGCAGAGATGTTGAACTCTATCAACTCGCGCCCAGTACCATTTTCTTACAATGCTACACTGACAGACATATTTTATGACACAATGGATGGGTAAGGATTGCGACACAAAAGTCAGATAAGCATATTCATTTTTAAATGGGAAAAAATGCATCTGAATTTTGTGGAAAAGGTTTCTCACAATATTCGTCGACGATAATTTGGACAAACATTTACCTGGCCAAGTGCATCTGGTGCTTGCTCTGGGTGGATTAAAGTTGATCGCCTGTTGTCAGGGGACCTTTCCCGCAGGCAATAGTTTCATATCAGGGCTGAAGTTTCTCAAAAATGGAATGATGAGGGGGTCAAGCATTTTTTTCTGACGTTTATGCATGAAACTCGATTCATACATGACCTCCCACAGTAAAATAAACTTGTGTTAAATCCGGCCTTGTGGGAGGTTGGATAAATCCTAAATCCTTTGGTTGGAAAAAAACAGTAATAATAATATTATGGATAATATAATGGATTATTACGTAATTTTAAAATCCTGTATTTTTTGTGAAGAACGTATCCCATCACCATACAAGATTTTAAAAAATTTAAACTTGATGAAAAGGATATTAAATGACTGTTCTGGTCAAGTCAATTTCCCGCCATTAATCCTATGAAATACGATTTGGACGTCAAAGCAGATTACTTTCATATTTTGAATACAGCTTAATCAGATATCCTATAAAAATGGCAGCAAAACATGACCATTCCGATGCCTGCAAATGAAAAGAATGAAAGGATATTGATTAGAATTAAACCTATCTATTTATTTTTTGGCATTTACATATCATTTGGCCGAAACGTAGAGAAAAGAAGAAACAACACAAAAACTACCAAGATGAGGACAAAAAGTCCGCAATAGATAAAAATTAATTCTCAGATTAAGAACCCTCATCTCAAAAATGTTTCCAATCAAAAGACAAGTACAAAAAATTCGGTACAGACCCGACTCTGGAAGACCAGATGAGGATTTATAAAACCAAAAAATCCATCCTTGATCGCCCTTCGGGGCCCATGGTGCAGCGGATAGAGGCGTTGAATCTCTACGGTTCCAGGTGAGCATTGTCAGAAGATAGCGGTTTCAAATCCTACCCAAGCCGGCCAGAGGTTTACTTAGTCAAAAACGTGGTGCGATAGACAACAACTATGGAAGGCAGTAATTACTGGGGATACGGTTACAAGACTCAGCATTCCTATCCGAGGTCGCGGTAAATCACCTGAAGAAGGCTAGAGGTGAAATTTGGCCGAAACGTACTGAATGAAGAAACAACACAAAAACTACCAAGATGAGGACAAAAAGTCCGCAATAAATAAAAATTAATTCCCATTTACATATCACTTATTAATTCTGCCATGCAGAAACCATTATAAATATCAGGAATTATCAAAAGATTATTTCATGCACATATCCTAAGATGATCTATGACTTCACTATGTTATTATCATAATTTCTCTTCTTGCAATTTTTTAACACCAGCTTCAGTTGGAGGCCTTTAACAAGGAGTTGGAGTAACAGCAGGTCACCTCAGGTCTCCGGGACACTTTTGAGTATTCGAGCCGCTCTTAGCAATGATGAAGATTTCTAATCTTTTCTCCAACTTCTGAAGGACCGTTTCAATCGTACCAACTACAATAGGTATTCATGTTTCACAGATTTTTCGGTTCTCGGGCAAAGGTATAAGTATTTGTCGATATTTTCATTTTCTTTTATTCATTACTCTGTGGTGGACAGAAACGGCAAAATCCACAAAACGGCAAATTCTATCACTCATTTTTTTTTCTTTAGGGAGGGGTATTTGTTTCGTTTATTATCGGTAGGTCTGCTCTTCTGGTTTGCATTAAATGATCCATCTCTATCTCAAAATCCCTGAAAATTTTAAGGATTTCATTTTCTTAAATTTTTAATTCCCAGTTGATTACCATTCCCACCCAGTCAGGCCTACATTTGTAATACTTTTGTACTACTTTGCTGCATTCGCTTATTAAATGATTAAAAGTTTCATTTTTTTCCCCGCATTATCTACATTTGCTATTCTATTATATCTTATCGGTTTTCATTCTGATATACAGGGTGGAACGATGAAATTGTCGCCCTAGAAAAGACGACATGATTCCATTTCCGTTTAATAAAAACCGAGTTTTTTTTTATTGCAGACCATTTACTTGTTGGCCAGTTGTGTACAAATCCCAAGAGCGATAGGATCCTTCTATCATGTCTAAAAGTGACACAATGTTCAACAAGCGAGATCGGAGATTCGCCGCGGTACAACTCATGCCTTCTACCGATCCAAGTTATGACAACAGGACCATTGCCAGCACCCTAAAAATGCAAATCTGGATTGCCACGAATAACAAGGACCTTCCCAGGGTGATGAAAACAAAGTTTCCAGCTACGGTTATGGTCTTTGGTGTGGTTTCAAGTGAGAGCCACATCATGCCACCTCACATCTTCGAAGTCGGCTTGAAAGTCAACACCAAAGTGTACCGGGATGTGCTGAAGAGTGTGGTGATCAACTGGTGCAACCAGGTGGTCGGTAGCAGACCCAGGGTGTAGCAGCAGGAGGCCCACAAGTCCAAAGAGACCCAGGCTTGGCTTCAGAAGGAGTGCTACGACTTTGTACCCTTCTCTCACTGGCCCCCTCCCCCGACCTGAACCCGCTGGAATACTTCGCTTGGTCTGCGTCGAGAACATCACCAACATGACCTCACACAACACCAAAGCCAGCCTGATCACCGCCATCCACCGAGTATTCGCCGAGCTCCAGCCGGCGCTTGTGGAAAAAGCATGCTCCCAGTTTCGGATCCGTATCGAGGCGGTGATTGAGTCTGAAGGCGGCTTCATTGAATAGATGTCAGCTCTACTACATAATCAAGTTATCTGAATTGATTTTTTCAATAAAAGCTTTAAAATAAAGCTGTAGTGTTGTTTTCTTTAGGACGACAATTTTAGCGTTCCACCCAGTAATTGGTCAATATGGCGTTGTTTTGTGCAGCTATTCGAAGAGATTCAGTTTCTCTCCTGAGGTTTCCTTTTTCGTTGCATTTGTATATTCATTTCTACGTGTTGCATCAGTGTTTGTACTGTGTGGTTTGCCTGTATTGTGTTTCGAAATTATTTGGTTGCATCAAATATATTTTCATTTTTACGGATATTTTTCTAAAAATTATTTCAAGCGCACATCTAAAAACTAGGGCTTCACTTTAGCATTGAGATTATTATTTTTTCTCCGTTCGAGCTTATCTCACTAGTTATAACTTGTGATTATCTTCTGAACTCCGAGTGACAACAAGTCTCTTAAGAACACTCCTAAGTATTCTGATAAATTTTAATAATTCTTTTGTCTGTATGGTATCGATTCTTTCTCTCTAGTTCCCCTGACTCTTTCCAGGTCTTTGAGGAACGTTCCAAGAACTCTAGTTATGATTAGCATCACTGTAGCCTTCATGTGTTATAACATTTTCAGCTCTCTAGCAAGGTCCAGATACTTGTTTATCGTTTCACTTTTTTTATTTATTGCATGGTTCACATGAACGGTAAAACCCACTAGATAAATTCTTTTTTACTTGTTAATTAAGATTAAGTTTGGTCTTCTGGCCGAAATTTGTAAGTCCATCTGTATGTTCTTGAAGGCGTATCAAAATTACGCAAATTTTTATGCCAAAGCCAGTTTCATTCAAAAACTATCACGTCATTATATTGTTATCACTCTTTTCAGTGTTTTTCACAACAGTGATAACTGATGGTTTTCCTCTAGAGTTTGAGTTACAGCAAGTCTCCCTAAGTCACCAGGACTCTTCTCAGTATTCTGACCGATATTAATGATGCTGTTGTCTGCATGGCCTCCACTTGTCCTCATATTTCTAAGTCTTCCAGGCCCTTTACGAAGCCTTTGGGGATTCTTCCAAGAGCTCCAATTAAAATTGGCATCACACTCTCCGTCACGTTCCATAGTTGTTTTTCATTTTCGTTCTCTTGCAATGTTTACGTACTTATCTCTTTTCGCTTTCTTTCAATTTTACGCCGTGATCAGCCCAGAATGGCAAAGTCCATAATTAAGCAAGTTCTCTTTTTTTTTAGTGGTGGGTGACTGTCTCTAGGTCTATCTTATTATTATTATTATTATTATCATTTTACTCTTGAGAGTTTTTCATACAAGTGTTAGCTGATGTTTTCTCACTGGAGTTTGAGTGACAGCAAGTCCTTTTAAGTCTCCAGGACTTCTCTCAGTATTCTGGCTTATCGTAACAATGCTCTGGTCTTGATGATCATGATTCATCACCTGATTTTCAATTCCCACAGTTTTTTCCAAGACTTTATAAGGCGTTCCAAGAGAACAAATTAGAATTGGTATTACCATCATCCTAAATGTTATACATTTTGTTTTTGTTCTTTGGCAAAGAACAAGTATTTCTTAATCACTTCGCTTTCTTTTATTTTATTTGGTTTGGTTTGGTTTCTTTGTTTAGTGGCATATCAACCCTTGTAGGTTATTTAATGTCAAAGCCTTTCTCCTAGAAGAACAGTAGTGGTACTATTTAACCCATAGCTGGGAGGATAAGGGGGTTCATGCCTTTCCCAAGGATATTTGCTCGAAAGTGAACGTAATAGCGCGACTGGAGTACGAACTCGCTTACTACGATTCCGCAGCCCATCGATTTAACATATGGGATACACATTTTTTCTAGTCTTAAAAAAGCAATAAAAACATACTTAAGAACATTCTAGAAATTTAGGATCAAAACTGCATTAGCATTTAAGTTACATTTTATATTTTTCAACCAATCAGCTAAAAACATAGAATAGAACATTCTAGAAAAATAGGATCGGAAGTGAACTAACAGAAAATATTTAGGCTCGAAAATAAAATAGTAAAATACAAATCTGATTGGTCAATAAATGTCTACGCGCCAAAATTTTAGGACGATTCTTTGATCCACCTGTAGGATATAAATAACACAGACTTACACACAAGCTTACACACAAACGCAGACACAGATGAAGACAAGCCACTAAGCCAGTAAAGCAGTAGCCGATACTGTGTCCGACAAATTCCTTTCCTTCCTCAACTAAAGTTCATGACCTCTCTTCAGATGGCCGAGAATCACATTCAAAAGAAAAACCCGACAGACTTTATTTCATCAACGCGACACGCAGTCGCCACAATCATAAAACCAGCTATGAACTAAATGTAAGTAAGAACGACTTATTTACGGACTCCGTTAACATGAACATACACACATCTTTAAACAAATTTATTTTCTTCTTGTCAAACTTTATTTTCCAAAAGTCCATTTACACATCATGTATTTTGCTTGTTTTCATATTCTGTTATATGCATATTAAATTGTTTGTTGTTTAATGTTTGTTGTGTTCTATTCCATTTCTTTCACGCGACTGTAAAGTTTTGTGTTATATTTGTGGTGGGAATAATTAAGGGAGCAATACCCGTAAAGTATGAATGCACATCTACTGAAATAACCAAAATAACATACAACCCCCACAAACTCGCGTACTACAATTCCGCAGACCATCACTTTAACCATTACACCACGAGGACAACCCCTTTTATTTTGTAATCTGTTGAAAGGGTGAAACTTATTTCATTTCAAGTTTTTTTCTTAATCAACATTTGGTTTGGATTGAATGATTGATGTGCATTTCAAAATCATTTTTACTATATAATCAACATTATATAGTGGGGTGTATCAGATTTACTTTCATTTTTTACATACATTTACCCCTAATATTACTTCTTATGCATATCTAAGAACTTTCAACGAAGGATGAACCGAAAAGTTCTCGGTCCGACCGACTTAAAGGCATGAAAGTATGAAATATATTCATTTCACACTTGGTACTTCGTTATTAACTCTTCAAAAATAGATTCAGTAATTTTAAATAGCTTTTCAATAGCTACAACACCAAGGTGTAGGGGAGGGTGCTACTCCTTTCCCTGGATTGCTCCACTTTACCCTTGATACGTACCTTATATTGCTGAGTGTTAAGCAAGGAGGCATCAAGTACCATTTTTAAAGTCTTTGGTATGACGCGACCTGGGATTGAACGCCGGTCTCCCGGACCATTGGCAAACACTCTACCCACTAAACCAATGAGCCGGTTATTTTATATATTATTTATTATATCGGACTTAGTTCGCCAAAAACCCACAAAGTGAATTAGTGACAACCAACACTGTTACAATATGTAGAAGAATTTACTGATACCGGCTTGTGGATCTCCAGCCAACAAACACGGATCTCCAGCCAACAAACACGGATCTCCAGCCAACAAACACGGATCTCCAGCCAACAAACACGGATCTCCAGCCAACAAACACGGATCTCCAGCCAACAAACACGGATCTCCAGCCAACAAACACGGATCTCCAGCCAACAAACACGGATCTCCAGCCAACAAACACAACTGTTGAAATGGATTGTGTAACTGGAGTTCACGTGACTAGAAGTGGTGGATGTATAAACGAGCCAGTCAAAGGTCTAGTTTGAAGTAATGTAAAATGTAACATTATGAGTTGGTATTGCGTTAGAATTCCTAACTCAGTATTCAACATTTTACGAGAGTGAAGAGATTATAAATATCGGCAAAAATTACACCTCCTCACCGAACATTACAAAAGTGGCAACGAGGATTACTTTCAAACATTATCTATATATATATATATATATATATATATATATTGCAAATGAATTTATCTAAAATCATAAAATACATCGTTACGACTATGCGAACGTCTGCGATAAAAATCAATTATACCTGGTTTGCTTAGGTATGGGTTAACTAGTTGTGTAGCTTGGGCTCTCTCGCTTTTGGTAGGGCAACTGATCAAGGAGAAAGAAATCTCTGAATTCAAAACCTGGGGAGTAGGGTTCAGAAGAACCTGTAGCACTTTGGTGAATCATTTTTCTATTATGTTTATCTGTGAAGAGGGACTGGTTCTTGACAAAAACTTTGCTATAAACAAATTACCTGTTTAATTAGTCAAACAGTTCATATATTTAATTGAATTGCTGGACACTTCACCAGGTAATGTTAAAATACTTAGGTAGACTTGGGTTTCTAATCTTGTTATAGCAACCAATCTGGAAAAAAGAAGATTCTCTCTATCTATAGTAGCTGGAGCCTCTGAGGAAGTCTTCAACTTCGTTCTAGCGGTGACATTGATACCTTGTTATATGGAAAATCAACATTCACTGAAAGAATATCAATGTCATAAAAAAGTAAGACCTGCTGCATGGTCAGCAGCTCGTTATCCATACAACATTGCTTAGACCTGCACTGCGATCTGACCACTGATTCAGAGTCTTTAGAAATTGACAGGTGCCATGACTTGCCTTGGGCTGTGAGGTTGTAATTCCGAGTGTTCGGACACTATGTGCTTCTAGAGGACTTATCAAGTGTAATGGTGAGAAACAAATAAAAGAATCCATTCTATCAGCTCGCCCTAATGATGATGATGATAATAATGACATAAAAATGAAATACTCTTATTTACTTAGCTTAGTTAGGCACATGGCAAGAATTATGGAACACCAAATAAGAATCGAAATCACTCTCAATATTCTGCTAGCCTAGCTTGTTAACTATGTGACCATACGAAGAGACTAACAAAATGCAACTTGTTGTTCCCCATCGAATTCCACAAAAAAAATAAATAAATAACATCCCCTTAAAATCACTAAGGCTATTTATCTCACTTCTTCACAATAGACTGATTCGACCTAGGACGTTTTTCAAATGGAGACTCTACCCTGAATACGTGTGTGCAGTGATTAGAATTAGGACTCGTCTACATTAACCCCTTTAGGGACGCCTCGGGCATCAGGTAGTGAATCTAACTCTACCACTTTTTATATAACCGAAGCAGTCACTGCCTAGAGTGGCGATACACTGAAACTAAACTCTTTGATTTATTTCACCCGCAATATATAAACCCAATAATGCGATCGATAAACTGCAGAGCAGGGAGACTCGTTCAGTTGCAATGGGCCAACATCATTTTGAAAAAGAAAATTGGTAAGATGTAATGAGGCTTAACAGGAAATTCTGTGTCGTTTCTACTCGCTCATACAAGAATCTTCAATTGTTTTCGCAAATATCCTTTCGGTTGCAGATTTCCTCAGAATATTCGTTGCGTTTCATTCATTTGTTTAACAGCCTATCAATTTCTTATGACTTATTTAATGTCGGAATTTCATTGAGTTTAAAGACAAGTCAAACCTTCTGGGGTTATATCATGCTTAGATGATGGAAATTCCATACGTTGTACATTTACATTAATATTTTTCGTCTAGTTTCTTGATTTTGGGGCATATTGATTGGCCTAATTGGTACAGTGTTTGCCAATGGTCCGGGAGACCTGGGTTCAATCCCAGGTCGCGTCATATCAAAGACTTTAGAAATAGTACTTGATACCTCCTTGCTTAACACTCAGTAATATAAGGTATGTGTCAAGGTTAAAGTGGAGTAATCTAGGGAAGGGAGTAGCGCCCTCCCCTACACCTTGGCGTAGTAGCTATTAAAAAGGGAGCTTTCGGATAGCCCTCAACTAAGATCGTCAAATTTACTTTACTTAAGTATAACACTGATAATCCTATTTACCAACCCTTCCGCCCGGGCAGGATATGACACAAGGTCAGTTTTTAAGCGGAGTTTAACAGGTTTGAATTCAGTTTTCCTTCTCCTAGACTAGTCGCCTCATCAAGGCTGAAGAACTTAGTCTGTCCTACTATTTACCCATAGCTGGAGGGAGAATAATAGGATTCATACCTTTCCCAAGGGTATTAGTGCTATGTGAAATGCAATCAGTCTCGTCCAGGATTTGAACTCGTGAAGCCGTGTCCATTTCCTACGACGATAACCATTACTCCGCGGGCACCTCCAATAACACTGTATGACACAAGGAGAAGATTACAAATTTAACACAGATGAAAGCAAGGAGAATACATGATAAAAAGGGGAAATCTCTTTTTGATATTAAAAATCAGTAATAAAAATTCCGTTGTTTTATCTAGTTTCGAACATTGGTTTATGATTGTTGTGTTCTGGTTAGTGAACACAAGTAGTAGTAATAATAACACAAACCACGATATGTGAGGAAAATAGTTATATTTACAGGAAAGAGTATTTACAAGAGAGAGACTGTTAGTAATAAGAACATAGGATTAGTGATAGAGTAATGATATACTTCAACAATAGGAACGACTCTTCTGGTCTGACTCGTAGGCTTATTCCCAGACTGATCTCCGCTACTGCCATATATGACAGATGGTATTGCTTATTATGCTGAAAAGGTTGGTGATACCCAACAGCGATTAAAAACTGCGGATGTCGAATCTTCTATTATCTAATTCAAATAATTTTCAAATAACTATATGGTTCCTGTCGAATATTTAGTGATAGCGGGACTTGAGTTCGAACTCGCGTACTACAATTCCGCAGTCACGCGCTTTAACCATAACCCCACCTGCTCATTGGCCCAGTGGGTATAGTGTTCGCTTAATGTTTTGTGAGACCTGGGTTCAATCCCAGGTCGAGTCAAACCAAAGACTTTAAAAATGGTACTTGATACCTCCTTGCTTAACACTCAGGAATATAAGGTACGTATCGAGGGTAAAGTGGAGCAATCCAGAGAAAGGAGTAGCACCCTCCCCTACACCTCGGTGTAGTAGCTATTGAAAAGGAAGCCTTCTGGTCACCCTCGACTAAAGGGAGACAACTTTACTTACTTATATGGTTTCAAGTAATTATTTCTGAGTAGTAATCATTTATTTATAAAGATTTATGTGGTTTCAAGTAAATCATAATAATTTTAGTAAGCATTTCAAACACAAATTTTTATGATATTTCTATCAAATATAAAAAAAGTGGCTCCCAGTTTTATAGTTTCAAGTATTCCAAATGAATACAAATGATTATATAGTTTTACGAAAATATTTCTTTTTTAATGAGAGTCGTTTGTTTGCACACTGTTATATGGTTTCAAGTGACTAATAAGAAGTAAAGTAAAGTTGGCTGTACGAATATTCATACCGGTAAGCAAAACATTCATAATGTTCGTATATATATATATATACATAGAACATAGGAATCCCGAAACACGAAAAACACTTACGACTTCTCAGTTCAGGTACGAAACTTTTTTATTACCTTTGAGTTTAAAGGTTCTCCGACATAAGGAGAGAGATACACATTCTTTCTATTCTAGCTTTTTCATCTGTCCCACCACCACCACCATCTCGTGCGACACCCGCCTAAGGCCTCCGCGAGTAAGCGAAAGTCAACCGTCTTCACCCGAGGCAGGACTCAACTCAACTAACTGACATTTTTAAATTCCCCCAAATCCTCCGCGCGCGCACTTCCGGTGCATGACGTCATTCACATCCACTGGTCAACCTTTCTTTCGGATTTTTATTTTGACATTTATGAATGACAAATCCTCCCCGCGCGCGCGTTAACATCTGCACTCAAGTTTGCACCTAACTAACCCACGTGCTGAACCGAAAGGTTCTCAGCCTAACTAAACTCAAAAGCATAAAACGAAATCCCTCGGCCATTATATTACATGGCGACGGTAGTCGAAGTCGACCAGAAGACTCCCTTTTCAATAGCTGCTACATCGAGGTGTAGGGGAGGGCGCTACTCCTTTCCTGGTTTGCTCCACTTTACCCTTGATACGTACCTTATATTGCTGAGTGTTAAGCAAGGAGGTATCAAGAACCATTTCTAAAGTCTTTGCTATGACTCGACCTGGGATTGAACCCAGGTCTCCCGGACCATTGGCGAACACTCTACCCACTAGGCCAATAAATATATTCATATTTACATTTATTGTGTTGCTTCTTGAGAGATTTTTGTTGTTGTATTATATGAATTAATCCAATTTAATCCAAATAATCTGCAAATAGATCCATTTGACCCATAGGCGGGACCCTAGCATCTACTACCACAACGGTTCAAAGTGGACCTGGGAGTAATAGCAATGACAGAGTACTTCACACTCTGCAGAATTCCGATAATGGAGCCTGACCATCAGACGCAGTTTAGTTTCTCACCAAGGGCACCTGCTTTAGGAAGAGGGCGTCTTACACCCCTGTTGGGAATACGGTCAGTGTATTGTAAGCTCGGATGAAGACAATTTAGTAAATGTTGATATTTATAGTAGGCGTCAATTTGATATCTCACCATGAAAATTTGATGTACGCGTTTTGATTTCTTAAGTTAAATTTGAATTAATTAGAAAATAAAACAACAACAAGATAGAGTTCCACTTAGAAAAGAGTGTGCTAAATAGCAGTTGGCTAGGACAGATGTTGCGGCCAAGTCACACAGGGAGAGCTGGTGTGCTGAGAATTGTTTTTATTACTCAGATGACGTGCGTAGGAATGAGAATTAGGTTTTGTTTAACTTAGTTTATCTATCCATCACACTTTTTAGCGTAACGCAGGCCAAATTCTGAAAACTGAGGTAGGTAGATCATTACATAGGTAGATTATTACAAGGGTGGATCATTACAAGGGTATATCATTATAAGGGTATCAATCTATAGACACTAAGAGTTAACGTATTTATGCTAAATGAGAAAAAGGAGGTCATATTGTGTTGAGTCTATTTTTCGAGAGAAGAGTTCATTCCAATATTGACAATCGTTATTGAAAATCCTGGTGTTTACCATAGTTAGAACACTGATCGGTGATTCCGAAGTTGAGATATAAGCAATTCCATTTGCAACATTCAAAAAACGTACCTGATAGAGAGACAGACCAGTGGAAAGAAAGAAAAATGGAGTAAACAGAGGAGAGAAGGGAGGAAGAGATAAACAGAAAGAAAGAAAGAAAGAAAGAAAGAAAGAAAGAAAGAAAGAAAGAAAGAGACAGACAGAGAGAAAAAACTAACAGACAGTCCGAAATGAAAGGAAATAGTGAGTAGAGAGATAAACACAAAGAAACAGACAGGCAGAAAGAGAAAAGAGACATATATATATATATATATATATATATAATATAGAAGAGAGATAGCCAAAAAAACAAATAGAAAGAACAGACAGACAAAGAGAAGGAAAAGAGAAAGAGAGATAAAAAGCAGACAGACTGACAAACAGATAGAAGGATAGATATAAAAAGAAAAGAGAGGGTGACAGATGAAAGATATACAGACAGCAAGGGAAAAGAAAAAATACAGATAAACAGAACGAGAGTTGAGAGAGAGAGAGAGAGAGAGAGAGAGAGTGGAGAGAATCCAAGCAAGAAGAGACAAACCAAACTATTCAATGTAGCATAAGTACACAGTTTTTTGTTTACACAGTTAAACGATCAAACAGTTCTACTTCAATCAATTCGGTTTAGGTTAAGTATAGTTTTCTGTTACATAGTTAAATGTAAAAAACAGTTCTATTTCAACTATTTCAAACAATTAAGTTTAGCATGTCAACAAAGTTAAATGGTTCCAAATAATAGTAAATATTTTTTGTTTACACAGTTAAACGATCAAACAGTTCTACTTCAAACAATTCGGTTTAGGTTAAGTATAGTTTTCTGTTACATAGTTAAATGTAAAAAACAGTTCTATTTCAAAAAATTAGGTTTAGCATGTCAACAAAGTTAAATGGTTCCAAATATTAGTAAATATTGGATATATCACTAACAATTCAATTAAACATTAGTCATTTGTTTACACACAGTCAAATTTAAAAACGATTCTATTTCAAACAATTCGGTTTAGATTAAGTATAGTTTTTTGTTACATACAGTTAAATGTAAAAAACAGTTCTATTTCAACTATTTCAAACAATTCAGTTTAGAATAAGTATACTGTTTAAATGTCAAACAGTTCTACTTGACCAATAGACAGGAGCCTATCAGGTGCGAGCACTCGGGCCGAAGTGGATCTGAGAGCGATGGCCATGAAGGGGTATTCTGCATTCCCCAAAGCTCCGGTAGTACAGGAGTCTCACCATTAATTGTTTAGTATTATATCCGGGACACTCGTTTGAGGAGTCTTACCCCTCTGCAGAGATGCAGTCGGTGTATTCTGTAGCCTCAGCCGACTAGGCCAGAGAGAGAAATAGAGACAGACAAGAATACAATAAGAGGGAAAGAGGGAGAGAAAGAGAAATAGATGGACAGATAGACATGAAGAGACAAAAGAGGCAGGCAGGCAGGCAGGCAGAAAGAAAGAAAGAAAGAAAGAAAGAAAGAAAGAAAGAAAGAACAGAGACCAAACATAAAGCAACAAGAAAGACTGATACACAACACAGAAAGAAAAAAAGACAAACAGACAGACATAAAGAAAGCGGTAGACAGATATAAGGATAGAAGAGAAATAACAGATAGAAAGAAGAAACCGATACAGATAGACAGATAGATAACCGATCGGAGAGAACAAGGAAAAAGAAAGAAAGGCATACAAACAGGAGAGAAGTGAGTGACAGACAGACAGACGGACGGACAGAGTGAATGTGTGAATAGGGAGATGGAGAAATGTCTTTGTTCTTTGTTCTCTCTCTCTCTCTCTCTCTCTCTCTCTCTCTCTCTCTCTCTCTCTCTGTGTGTGTGTGTGTGTGGCTCTGTGTGTGTTTATGTCTCTCTCTCTCTCTCTCTCTCTCTCTTGGTGGCTCTGTGTGTGTATGTCTCTCTCTCTCTCTCTCTCTCTCTCTCTCTGTGGCTCTGTCTCAGTCTCTGTCTCTGTCTCTCTCTCTCTCTGTGGCTCTGTGTGTGTGTCTATCTCTCTCTCTCTCCCTCTCTCTCTCTCTCTCTCTCTCTCTGGCTCTGTGTGTGTGTGTGTCTCTCTCTCTGCCTCTCTCTCTGTGGTTCTGTGTGTGTGTCTCCCTCTCTCTGTCTCTCTCTCTCTCTCTCTCTCTGTGACTCTGTCTCTCTCTCTCTCTCTCTCTCTGTGGCTGTGTGTGTGTCCTTCTCTCTCTCTCTCTGTGGCTGTGTGTGTGTCCCTCTCTCTCTCTCTCTCTCTCTCTCTCTCTCTTGTAAAATAAGCAGCAAATCTTCACAACTAAACAAAACGGTGAATTACAATTTTTGTTCTTTCTTAACAAGCACCTCAAGAAGAAGAAGAAGAAGAAGAAGAAGAAGAAGAAGAAGAAGAAGAAGAAAACGATGTTTTTTAAAGGCGATTATCCTATACTGGTGTCGTTGTTCCCATTTGCCAGAATTGGCCGTAAAACCCTGCCATAAAAAGCCTTGATCGACAATGGCATGATAGATCAATAGAAATGATGTTTTACGATTTTCATCGTTGTCGTGTCAGTAAATCGACAATTACAGAGCCAAACGAATGATGTATGTGTAATAATACCATGCAGATAACGCCCCCTTAGCAATTTTCAGGTCCATAAAAACATATTTGAATGTCGGCCGAAAGCTTGGAATAAAATACCAATTCCAATTGAACAGATTCACTTCAAAACAAAGGCGTGAGTTGAATCAGGCCGCTCTGCGATTATTGTCGCTCAGGTTAAATTCAATAATTTTAAGAAAAAGTCATTTTCTATGGCATCTGTTTGTCAGGCAAGGCCTCAAAACAGGGAGAAGAGATCGATGAAAAGAAAGAAAGAAAGAAAGGAAGCGTGAAGAAAATTACATTCTCTCCAGGACGTTCGTCATGAGCAATGTTGAATTGAAGACAAACAGTTGCCCATGCAGTGAATATCATTTTTTTTACGCTACTGATGTTTTCCAAAGAAAAAAAAAGCAAGGTCCAATGTATATTGGCACAACTTTCATCATTGTTGTTTCCGTTTCTTCGTTTAAAACCAAAGTCATCTTTGTAGAATAGTTGTGGTATTATTGAAAACCTAGCTGGATGGATAAGATGATTCATATCTCTCCCTAGGACATTGATCTGAAAGTGAACCTAATAGCGCGACTGGAGTCCGAAATCGCTTACTTACGATGTAGCAGTTTAGCTCGTTACCCACCACGCTATGGCAACTCCCCCTCCCGCTCGTCACTGTCGTTGCCAAAAAACAAAAGATTGAAGCCAGCGTCTGCAGCATTTGGTCACGAAACCTTTTCTAAAACTGAGAAGATAGAAAGTAGACACTGACTTCTTAATCTTAGACAACCAGTCCAGTAGAAGACATGTTTTATCTTAGACAACCAGTCCTGTAGAAGACATGTTTTTGCCAAAAAATAAAAGATTGAAACCAGCGTCTGCAGCATTTGGTCACGAAACCTTTTCCAAAATTGAGTAGATAGTGTGTCAGCGGAAACATAAATCTAGAATTCTGATTCTCCTTGAGAGGTTTGCAACTACGTTTACAGAGCCTAAGCATCACTTCAATGAGTCATTGATAGACCGAATTTTGTTCGGACTTTTCTTACCATCCGCTTATCGTCGCAGGAACTTAAATTATTGACCCAAGTTCAATTCTTGGACTAGATTGTTTGCGTTTCACAACGCATCAATGCCCTTAAGAAAGGCATGAATACGTTTCTCTTGCTCCAATTAAATATTTCTTAGACACTTTCTTTATCTTAGACTACCAATCCAGCAGAAGGAAAACTGAATTCAAACCAGCTACACCTATACCATCCGAGGCGGATCGGTTTGGTAAATACATACCACGTTTCGACTGAGTCATTCTTCAGCCTTCACTGTGTGCATACACTATAAGAAAAGAGAAGTAATATGTTATATGAGGTTGGTTGGTTGGTTGGTTGGTTGGTCTCACGGCATGACACACTCCTATTTAAGTGGTAAGCCTCTGAAATTAATGGACTAGTTCACATACCTCGGCAGCAATATCTTATCTACTGAAAGCGATGTCAAGATGTACATTGACAAGTCGAGGACTGCTATGGACAATTTATCGATCAAATGTAAATCTGATCGATCTGAGAAAATAAAATTGGATTTCTTCCAAAACGGGGCGATGTCAGAATGACAGTATGAATGCACCGCCTGCACAAAGTGCCTGAAGAAGAAGCCAGATGGAAACTAAATTCAGGCAGCAACACCTCACAAAACAGCAGCTGTACAACCACTAATCTCCCATCTCACAATAAGACGAACAAGACATGCTGAGTACTACCGGAGAAGTAAAGACGAATTCATCAGCGACGTTCTCCTTTAGGTTCCTACACATGCACCCGAAAGTGTTGGCCGACCAGCAGAGACTTAAATACATTAGCTCTATGTGGACACTGGATGCAGTCTAGAGGACCTGCCTGGAGCTATAGGCGATAGGGATGGATGGTAAAAGTTATGAAACTCTATGTTGTCAGCACGAACTGATGATGGTGAACTACTTTTAGGTGTGGTTTGGTTTCTTTGTTTAATGGCATATCAACCCTTGCAGGTTATTTAATGCCAAAGCTATTCTCCTAGAAGAACAGTAGTGGTGCTATTTAACCCATAGCTGGGAGGATAAGGGGGGTTCATACCTTTCCCAAGGGTATTTGGCTGAAAGTGAACGTAATAGCGCGACTGGAGTACGAACTCGCATACTACGAATCCGCAGTCCATCGCTTTAACCATTACACCACGAGGACACCGCCTGAACTATTTTTAATACAAATAATTGGATTTTGATGTTGTATGAAGTATACAAATAATTTTCCAAAAGATCTTCTTGACTTAACAGGCCAGAGTGAACCTGTGGGTAATAGCAAAAGAGGAGTGATTCCGTATACTCAAAAACTCAAAAACTAGAAAATATTGTGATTATGATACTAAACTTCATCCGGTGGTGAGGCTCCAGTTCTATGTTTCTGGTACCCTTCGTTCCCATTTATCTTATGTCAATTCTGATCCTAAGTGCTAGTACCTGTTTGAACATTATTAATATTGGACAGCAATGCATAAAACTATATGTGCAAATAAATGATTATTATAAAATAAAATTACAAAAGTCAAAATTTGTTAAAACCATATAAGTAATTTAACAGGAAATAGAAGGGTAAGTTTTGCTGAAAAGTGTAAGTTATTCAAAAGGGATTTTTATTAAACAGCCAAGCATTAATGTCATAAGAAGAAAGGTATTTAGAAAAAAAAATCTTTCGCAAGAAAAACAAAAATAAGTGGGACTGATATAAGAATTGAAAACACTCGAAAATCTGATCGTAGCTTATCTTGCCCAGTCGGCTGGAGATGTAGAATACACTGACTGCACTTCTGCAGAGGGGTAAGATCCCCAACCCATGAGTGTCCTGATATGAGACTAAACAGTCTGATGGTGAGGTCCCAGTAAAGCAAGGATTTGGGGGAATACGGAGTACCCCTTCATTGCCATTGCTCCCGGGTCCACTCTGGCCCGACGTGGTTGCACCTGATAGGGCCCTATCTATGGGTTAAATAGAACAAACAGCATACTTATGCTAAACTGAATTGTTGGATTAAACTGAAGAGCTTGAAATAGAAATGTACTCATGCTAGACTGAATTATTTGAAATAGAACTGACTATTTGTATAAAAATGGAGTTGGCGTTAAATAACCTACAAAGATTGATATGCCATAAAACCTAAACAACCTACCAACCATAGCTCAATCGACTGGGGCTTCAGAATACATTGATTGTATCTCTGCAGAGTGGTAAGAACTCCTCTTCAATGATTTTCCTGGATAAGACACTAAACCACCTGATGGTGAGGCTCCAGTCTGTAGAACTTTGGGGAACGCAGATTACCTTTTCATTGCCATTGCTCCCAAGTTCACTCTGGCCTGAAATGGTAGCATCTGACAGCAATATTTTAAACCATTTGACAGTGTGCAAATAAATGAAAAGTGTTGAATAAAATACTTAATGTTAGAATTATTAGTGTTATATAGCAAATAATTGAAACCATTTAACTGTAGAAACAACAGTAATTCTAATCTGCGAACAAATCATTTTTAACAATTTTACTGTGTGTTAATAAAATGAGGTCAGGTTCTTTTATAAGTGTTATCAATAAAATATGCTAACAAATCATATATTCAGTATATATATATATATATATATAGTGCCGTATAACTATACGGCCAACTGCCTCCTATCACGAAAACTATCCAATTTAGACGAACCAGACATGCAAGACACAGCTAGAGAAGCAGGGACGAGCTCATAAGTGATGTACTCTTATGGAACCCCACATATGACCGAGCAAAAGCAGGACGACCATCTAGAGCATACATACAGCAGCTATGAGAGGATACGGGATGTAGCCCTGAAGACCTGCCTGAGGAGATGAACGATAGGGAAAAGTGGCGAGAGAGGGTCAGGGATATCCGTGCAAGCGGCAACCACATGACGATGATGATAATATATGGTGCATTCAATAAGTTTCCAGACTTTCTTTTGTACAAGCATTAAAAATTGGTGTAGACTCTTGAGAATTCACTATATTATTGCTATACATCTTATGAGATGACTAACCAATTTTTATGATTTCAGGTTCAAATCAACAGCTACAGTAGCAATTGGAATACACCCTACTAAAGTCTGATTCTCACAACTGGTGAATTTCAAAAATGCAATCTGGACTTGAGGACGATTTAGAAGAACGATATGTAATAAAATTCTGTTTTAAACTTGCAAAAATGCCATGCAACGAAAGCTGGATCTACTGCTATGACCCAGAGACCAAGAGACAGAGTTCCCAGTGGAAGCATACTGGTTCTCCCAGACCTAAGAAGGCCAGACAGAGCAAATCCACCCACAAACTTTTGATGATCCCTTTTTTGACAGCACTGGCATGATGTACATGCACTGGGTTCCCATTGGACAAACAGTCGACAAGGAATACTATGTTGAGGTTTTAAGGGAGTCCAAGAAGAGATTCCGTCGGAAGCGGCCAGCACCCTTCAAATCGGCTCAGTGGCATTTCCACCAGGACAAATCACCAGTCCACAACTCCATCCTTGTTACAGACTATTTGACCAAGATGGGCATCAAGACAGTTCCTCACCTTCCCTACAGTCCAGACCTTGCTCCCGGTGACTTTTGCTTATTCCCTAAGCTCAGAGGCTGTCGTTATGAGACAATTGAGGAGATGAAAGAGGCTGTGACGAAGGTCATTGACACACTCACACAAGAGGACTTCCATAGGGCCTGCCAGAAGTTGTTGGAACGGTACAACAAGTGCATTGCAGCCGGAGGAGATTACTTCGAAGGGGACTAGAGTTTCATATGTGTACTATCAATAAAAGTGCCCATACGAAAAAGTATGGAAACTTATTTAATGATCCTCGTATATATATATATATATATATATATATGAATATATATATAAAGAGGATTTGGCATAAAATAACCTACAGTGGTTGATATGCCATAAAACCCAACCAAACCAAACCTGATTACTGGCTAAGAGGTTGAAGAAATTGTTTTCTTCTTTGTTTATTGGGATATCAACCTTCAGGGGTAATTTAATGCCAAAGCCATACTTTGGGCAGTGGTGGTATTATTTAACACATGGGGTATTCATACATTTCCCAAGGGTATGAGTCCGGAAGTGAACATAATAGCATGACTGGAGATCGAACTCGCTTACTCTGATTTAACAGCACGTTAACAAGACGAAAAAAGTCTGGAAACTTATTGTATGCACCTCGTATATATATATATATATATATATATAAGACTCAGACACAATTTGTATATAATAATATATATATATATATATATATATCCTATTTACCCAACCCCCTCCGCTCGGGCAGGATATGACACAAGGTCAATTTTTAAGCGGAGTTTAACAGGTTTGAATTCAGAGTTTTCCTTCTCCTAGACTAGTCGCCTCACCAAGGCTGAAGAACCTAGTCTGCCCTACTATTTACTCATAGCTGGAGGGAGAATATTTGGATTCATACCTTTCCCAAGGGTATTAGTGCTATGTGAAATGTAATCAGGCTCGTCCAGGATTTGAACTCGTGTCGTCGTGTCCACATCCTGCGACGATAACCATTACGTTGTGATGCTGTAGATGACTATACAACACCAAGGGTATGAGTCCGAAAGAGAACATAATAGCACGACTTGAGTTCGAACTCGCTTACTCTGATTTAACAGCACGTTAACCACTACGCTACGGGATCTTCCTTCTATAAGCGAATGGCACTGAGATGCGAATAGATAAGTTATCAAAAAAGGACAGTATCTGAAAAATGACGAGCTGACAAAGTAAAACATCTCATCTCATATTCTTGATCTAAAAACCCTGACCGTGCCTTCCCGAGGTCAATAACGATTGACCACCCAAATCGTAACAGGGGCTGTCAGGATGATGTCACCCAGATTATTTCATTTGTCCTCTCTTTTGGTAGCTAGTGTATAAGAATACAAGACTTTTCATGAACGGAGAACATTTCAACGATACAGGAAAAGTCTGTTCCAACGAGAATGAAGAACCTATCCAGCACGTTGATTCATTTTCACCTATTTGCACGTCCTCCGGAGATGTTTGTGACATGGTGGTTATTATCGCAGGAAATGTACTCGAGCAATCAAATTCAAATTCTGAACGTTGTTATTTGCATTTCAGTTGGCGTTAATAACTTTGAGAAAGACAAAAATACATTTCTTATCCGCTAACTAAAGGTAAATAGTTGAGGAACCAACCGAAGAGAAGAAAAGTCTCCGAATTCAAGCCAACAGTACACTGCTGATGAATTGACCTTGTGTCACATCCTGTCCACCACAAATAGGCTGGGTATATACATATAAACTCAACCCTCTCCACTCCACACACGTCGTATTTCTGATTGATCAGCTGCTCAGTTCGAACCCCGAATAAAATCTCTTTACACAGCTGTCAGAACAGAAGCCCATTTACCATTCAAAACTGTCTCAATGTACAGTTTCATTCGTCAATCTTGATATTCAAAAATTGTTGTGATCCTTATAAGCCAAGTAAATGCGTTTTTCCCAGATCGATAAGCCATAGCAATCTCCTCTGGCGACGAATGTTCAGATAAGGATGATTCGATCCTTTTTCGGAAGAACAACGATGCCAGGGATTAAATAAAAAAAAAGTTTAACAACAGTAATAACGGTTAACACAAGGTAGCTTCGAAACCATAATACGGTTTGACTTCTCGCTATACGGGGTCATACCAGGTCTTTTCAACAAGTGACCACCTGTTAATTGAGAAAACTGCAAAAATCTAATTTTTCACATTAACCCAATCCAGACAGCTGCTTGGTTTCGGTTTGGTTTGATTTCTTTGCTTAATGGCATATCAACCTTTGTAGGTTATTTAATGCCAAAGTCATTCTTCTAGAAGGACAGTAGTGGTGCTATTTAACCCATAGCTGGGAGGATAAGGGGTTTCATGCCTTTTCCAAGGGTATTTGCCCGAAAGTGAACGGAATAGCGCGACCCAGACAGCTGTTACTACGATGATATTCTCAATCGCACGGTAGCTTTGTTAAATTAGAATAAGTTAAATTTGTTACATACTTATGTCTACGGGTCAAAAGACTGAACGGTGGGAATTAAGCAACGAGGTCCTAACGCCTTAGAGGAGCTGTCTGCTTTTGTGAGTGTCTATGTGTATCATTTCCCCTCCTCAACCAAACGATTAGCCTTTACGGACATAGCAGTTCTCGGTGGCGGCGCAACAAATCCGATTCTTATTTTTATTGAGTTGCTGTCAAAATCAATCTCATCACCTATTCAATTCGCTCATCAAATCTGATTGGCTAAACGTTTGATTTCTGCTCCTCCGAGATAGCATAATCCTCTATCACGTGACTTCTTTTCAGCAATTAAATCGAATGCTATCAATTTCAGGTAATTTCGTAAGCTTCCTCTATTCAGACACCACTGTACTTATAAAATCTTCACTGATGGGTAAGCTGAGAATATGCCTATTGTATTCATGGGCACCTCATGTGGTATAATGGCTAGCTTGACTAGCTAACCATCATAAGGGAGTTCGAGTCTTACTGGGTGTCCCATTCATACATCCTTGGGCCATATCTAAGCAAAAAGCTTAGTAAATTACTATTCCGGCTGTATTCCTCTTTCAGGGATAAGACCCTCTGGAAAACTGAAGAATATGAAGTACCCTTTCATTACGATTACTCCCAGGTCCACTCTGACCCAGAGTGGGTCCAAATGATCTATTTGTAAATTATTCGTATTCGATTAGACATTGTGCTGAAGAAATTTTAAGGAACTACACAAAAATTAAATATGAACGTACAATTAACGCGATTCCTTAACTTCTAAGCATAAAATAACCCAAGACGAATTGACATGCCATTAAAATCAAATAATGTACTAGTAAAAGATCACACCTCAAAATTATTTCCAAACTATTTTCCCAGAACCAAATCCCTTTCTCAAAGGTGGACACGTCAACTTCTAACTCTTCAGCGGGGAGGGATATCCCCGTGGCGAAGTAGCTAACGAGCAGGATTGCGATATCAAAGTAACGAGTTCAAACTCCAGTCGCGCTATCACGTTCACTTTCAGACCAATACCATTGGGAAAGTTAAGAACTCCTTTTATCCCCTCCCCCGTTATGGGTTAAATATCACCGCCATTGTTCTACAAGTGTTGCTTCGGCATTACATAACCCACAAAGGTTGAAAGGCCATTAAACAAAGAAAACGAACCATTCGCTTACAATGCTCCATACCTAGTTCCTCAGTGATGGTCTGGTTGTTGGCGAAGAAACAATATGGTTGATTGCATATCAACTCCTCATAGGTTTAACCAGTGGTTTCCAAACATTTGGGGGTCAAAACCTCTTTTAATTTCTAGGTTTATCTTGTAAACCCCTTATAGATAAAAATGAAATCTTTTTGACCCCCAGATAGATTAAAATTTAGTCTTGTGACTCAAATAGTAAATAAAATAAAATCTTATTGACTCTACCCCCACCACCAAATATGTAAAAATTAAGTCTTTTGAACCCCAAAATAAATAAAAATTAAATCTTGTGACCTCTCAGATAAAGATTCAGTCTTGTGGGACCTTATATTAGTAAAAATCAAATTTTGTAGATCCCCAAATAAATAAGAATTAAATCTTGTTAACCACCATTTAAGACAAAATGAAATTTATCAAAAATATTTAACGAAAATCAGATTCAATGAGTAATAAGACTAAGTGAGTGGGTTGCTTGGCACAAATTGACAATTCTTGTTTGTATTCTTGTCAAAAATACACGCAATTCCTTTTGCACAACAAGTCTAGATCTGCATTTAATCATCAAATTGGTAAGGGCAGAAAATGCCGTTTTGCATAAGTACGTTGTTGCATAAGGTTCGGTTTAAGTTTCTTTGTTTAATGGCATATCAACCTTTGTAGTTTATTTAATACCAAAGCCATTCTCCTAGCAGAACAGTAGTGGTACTATTTAACCCATAGCTGGGAGGATAAGGGGGTTCATACCTTTCTCAAAGGTATTTGTCCGAAAGTGAACGTAATAGCACGACTGGAGTACGAACTCGTTTACTACGATTTCGCAGTCCATCACTTTAACCATTACACCACGATAACACCCCCGTTGCAAAAAGTAGCAGCAATTTAATCGTCTTTAAGACATTACTCGGAAGCCAAAATTTTGGGATTGGTTGGTGTTTCAACTGAATTTTCAAATGTGTGTACGAGTAACTAGAAATACGAATTTGTGGTTCTATCTCTATTCTGATAATATACATCCACCCCCTGGAAACATCTGTGAACCCCTACTGTTGTCGTTGCAGACCTTTGTAATCCCCGGGCCACAGTTTAAAAATCTCGGGGTAAAACAACAGAGAATATATTTGAAGTTATCATCATCATGTCGTGCCGCTTGCATGGATGTCCCTGATCCTCTCTCGCCACTCTTCCCAATCGTTCATCGCCTCTGGCAGGTCTTTTGGGCTACATCCCGTATCCTCACATAGCTGCTGTATGTATGTTCTAGCTGGTCGTTCTGCTTCAGCTCGGCCATATGTGGGGGTCGATAGGAGTACATCACTTATAAGCTCGTCCTTACTTCTCCAGCAGTGTCCTGTATGTCGGTTTCGAGAAACTGACAGTCGTTAAGCACTGTTCAATCTGTGTTTATTCTATTCAAAGAAATATCTATTTATTTATCTTTCACTCTCTCCCTTTTCCATCTCTCTGTCTCTCTCTCTCTGTCTCTCTTTATATATATAGATATATATCATCATCATCATGACATGCCATCGGCACAGATATCCTTAAAACTTTCTCGCCACCTCTCCCTATCGTTCATTGCTTCCAGCAGGTCCTCAGGGCTACACCCCGTATTCTCATAGAGCTGCTGTTCGTAGGTTCGAGCTGGTTGCCTTGCTTTCGCTCGGCCATGTGAAGGAGGTCCATAGGAGTACATAACTTATGAGCTCGTCCTTACTTCTCCAGCAGTGTCCTGTATGTCAGGTTCGTCTAATTTTGATAGTTTTCGTGATGGGTGGTAGGTGGCCGTATAACTGCTGCTTTGTTGGGTGTTGCCTCCAGGACCTGTTCAATATTGCTCGCAGCATTCTTGTGTAGCAGCCGTCAAGCCTTTTCTCTATCTGTTTAGTTAGCGTCCAGGTAGTGCATCCATATGTTATATATTGACCCTCGACCTAGCCGTCAGTCAAGAGATGCACCTGTGTAAATAAGCGGAAGAACAGCGAAAGCAGATGGACGTTAGAAAATAATATAACCAGGTACCCGGGCGGTTCGAGTCATTTGGAGACAGGTTGCCGAAGTGAAAACCAGCTGCAGACAGAGGGCTTTTGGTTCTTAGCGACCCTTGGTCGAGCAACCCAAGCCAAGATACGAAAGAAGTGCTGCTATGGTCGAGGAAGAACATGGGTCAATATAGCAGTCTGTCTCTGTCTCCACTCATTTCTCACACACAACAAACATCACCTTTTCGAAAATAAAGTGTGAGAGATTTATATTTTTATAAAGAAGTGTATTCGTTCGTTATTGAAGTCGTCATTATCAGTTGATTATGTTCCTGTGTATATTTGTATACGTATACGTGCAGTTGTATGTGGCTATACAACACATACAGCAGTATCGACACGACTGCTGCTTGGAAGATACTGCGTATCATTTTATCGGTCAGGTCTGATTTCCATATAACCGATAGTCTATTGTAGTTGTCCATGCCTTTGTTATTCGCGTGTCGATGTCTTTTTCGGTTGATGAGACACTGCTTCCTAGGGAGGTGAATTTGTCTACTAGTTTAAGAGAGATTCCGCCTAGTGTGGAAATGTCTCCTGTTTGATTATAGCTCATATATTCCGTTTTGTGTGCATTGACATGTAGGCCAATGCCTGCGGCAGCTCGTACCAGACTATGTTGTAGGGTTTCGGCTTGGGCGGGTGCATTTGCCAGAATTGAAGTCAATATTAAAAGTCAGCCTGATATACAGTCAAATTTCAGATGTTAATCTGATTTTTCATAATGTTTTTATTTTTCTCATCATCCGATTTCATTCCAATTTTCCGCATATATATATATATATATATATATATATATATATATATATATATATTGAAATATTGTTGTATATTGACCTACGACCCGGCCGAGCTGTCAAAATAGGAAATGCACCTATGTAAATAACAGGTGCATCCGGTCGATCAGGATATTATAACCTTGACCGTGGACAGGTTGAATGGGTGCGAAATTGTGACGCCCACAATAAGACGGCGGGCGTTGAACTATTATATAACGCAGTGCACAGGAAATTCAATCGGTTTGGAGATCAGACGAGCAGAGGGAGCCCTCAGGCCACCGATTAATCAGTTGGAGAACAGACAAGATGCTGGATTGAGGAACATGTCCCAGAGAGGCTGGGCCCTCAGGCCGCCGGTCGAGCAGCCCAGGAGAACGGGAAAGAAACGCAGTTATGGCCAATAGAGTGGGGGTCAATATGTTGCAGTTTTGTTCGGTCTCCAACTTCCTCTCACACACAACCCTTTCAAATAAAGTGAGAGGTATATTTTTCTAAGAACTGTGTCGCTCATCTTATTGTGTCGTCGTTATGATTCTGCATGCATATGTAGATGTATGTGTATTATGTGTTTGTATAGTTGGTCATGGTTGTTACAACAATATTTTTATTTTTTCTTTGGACCTACAATAAGCATTGTTTGTTGTAGGCCCAAAGAAAAAAATTGAAATATTTTTAAATCGGTATGTCCACGAAGAGATTTGTATTTTTTAAATTTATTTATTAGTTTGTTTGTTTATTTGTTTTGTTCTACAAAACAAATAAATAAATAAATTCACAAAATATAAATCTCTTCGTGGGCCTACCTATTTAAAATATATATATATATATATATATATATATATATATATATATATATATATATATATATCTTTATCTTTATTGGTTTATTCACAACGTTTCAGCTGATGTGTCTTTCGGCCTTCTTCAGGAGTTTCATGTTGGACTTTAGAGCCAACACAGAACTTTGAACCGAACCCTTTATATAATTCTTCTATTTCCATTAACCATGACTGGGTATAAGTGTTAATCTATAATAAGTATTCATTGTTGTTTACCTGTAGTCAGGACTGAACCTGCAACCTCCAGATGAAAGTACTTTAACCAAACGCCTAAATAATAAGGAATACTTACAATAGCTTAACATTTGTACCCGGTTATGGCTAGGGGAATTAGAACAATCTGTCCACGTGGATTAACTAAATGGTTCCGTTTAGAGTTCAGTATATTCTCCGGAGTTCGACATGAAACACCTGAAGAAGGTTGAATGATGCATCGGCCGAAACGTTGTAAATGCAACAATAAAGATGATGACATTAATTCGAATACTCTAAATGATAAATATTATCTAGCTTCATCTCAAGAATTTAGATCAATAATACATACACACACACACACATATATATATATATATATATATATATATATTTCACAATAGTCATCCACAGACAGATCTATTTCGTTCTATCAGAACTCATCAGTGTGGCTAGACAGTATCTTCCCGTAGCTGGGATCGAAACCCGGTTGACTCAAACGCCAACTCAAAGCTTCTAACCATTCAGCCACGAGGAGATATTAGCTGCGAAGTATACGGTTTTGAATCACAATTACTATTGTTTACAAACGGCTACCGAGACCTCAATTCATCTACGAAGAGGCTTGCCATAAACGCTAATGGCAACACGATTACTTCTTCGCCAGAGAACTCAACCCTACGGGGGTAGGGGAGTATATATATATATATATATATATATATATGTGTATGCGAAAACTTATCATCACTATTTTTTCTTCATTAAATAACAAGCCGCTGGAATTAGGAGGCCAGTTCATATACCTTGGTAGCTATATCTCATCTACTAAAAGTATTATAAACATAAACTTATGGAATTGGTAAGCGAAAACTTAACATCACAATTTTCTCCTGATTAAATGACAAGCCGCTGAAATTAGCTGACCTGTTCACATACATTGGTAGCAATATCTCCTCTATCGAAAGAATTGTCACCATGAACTTTGGTAAAGCATTGACTGCTATTGATAGGTTATCGGCTATATGGAAATCTGATAACATAAAATGGGAATCCCTCTAAATTGTTGCCATGTCGGTACTACTGTATGGTTGAAGCACGTAGATCCTAACGAAACGTTTGAAAAAAACTAGAGCGGAACAACACAATGATGCTAGGTGCTATTTTAAACAATTCCTGGAAGTAACACGCAAAAAACAGCAGATATAAGGCCACTTACCACCAATCTCACAAACTATCCAAGTAAGACTAGGCTGGGCATTGCTGGTAAAATAAGACGTTCTTCTATGTGTTCCTACACAAAGACAAACCACTGTTGGCCAACCAGCAAAGATTTATATCCATCAGCACTGTGTGGATGCAAGATGCTGTTCAGAGGATTTACCTAGATCGATGGGTGATAGGGACGGATGGCGAAAACGAGTAAAAAAATCCGTGCGATTAGATTTTTCACGAGCTCAACTAGTATTTATGAATCGGACTTTAGCTTTCCCTAACAAAACCAATATCAAAGACCGACTTCAAAGCGTTTAAAACTGAATTAAACAAAAAATTAAACGCCTGCATGTTTTTTTTTTTATTTTCATTTATTTCTTTTCAGTGTTTTTCAACCCCATTAAATCAAAAGCTTCCAATAGAAACTGTGATCGATAACTATAAACGATAGATAACTCATCCATCGCTTTGAAGAGAAATTAACAGATAAATGGATACCAAGAAGCACCTACAATAAAGAGATGTTTAAAACCCTTGTCCTGTTAGTGTCCTAAGTTCAATCCTCACGAGATATTCTATGTACCAGACTGAAAAAAGCTTGCAAAATATTTTGAACTCTTCATCGCAGAGCAATGGTTAGCAAGCTGCACTGACAGACAATGTAAAATTATACAATCAAAATGTATGTTTTTAGAAATTACATATTACCAAACTACAAGATTTAGCGACCCAAAATAAAATTGCATTTATGTATACGAGGAGAATATTTACATTTGACGTCAACATATTCTTATGTTTAGTTATTTCCTTTCAAGGTTGTAGAATGTGGTAATAAAAAATACCTAATAATATTCGTTCTGACTGTATAACCAGAAATTATAAAATCCTAGTATCTTTCATTTAAAATAGAAAAAGTTATAAAAAAAAAGGTATAAATGAAAACATGCACACAAATATATACATACGCGCGTGCACACACATACACACGCGCATATATATATATATATATATATATATATATATATATGTGTGTGTGTGTATATACTTTGCTATATTTATCAATAAAAAACGATTAGTATCGGAGATGGAGCATATATTTCTGTATTTGCATGGCGTAGACACAGAGTCAACGACGCTCGGTGACTATCAGTTTCTCGTCTATGCAATCTGCAGTTTAAGTTTGATGATGACATAGACGATGAATTAATAGTCACCAAGCACCGTCGACAGTGTCAATGCAATATGCTATCCTTATCTGCATATATATATATGTGTGTGTGTGTGTGTGTGTGTGTGTGCACGGACAAAATGGTTTTTAAGTGGAATTTAGAAATTTAAATTCAGATTTTTCCTTTATCTCGACCGGTAGTCATACAAAAGTCTACGGATCATGTCTGACCTATAATAGTTCAAGAGAGAATAATTGAATTCATACCTTTCCCAAAGGTTATGAGTTTTAGGCGAAAAAACTAACAGCTCTTGCCAGGTCTTGAATTCGAGTCACCGTGGCCATTTCCAACGAATATCACACCACGAATATATATATATATATATATATATATATATGTGTGTGTGTGTGTGTGTGTGTGTGTGTGTGTGTGTATTGGCAGCATTTCATCATTGATGCATATTTGATTGAATATAATAGATTTTTTATCTACATATTTTTTATAAATCCTTTCAAATTGCGTATTGATCTTATGATATTCGGTGGGAATTGGTTGATAAACCTTCCATAATTAGTTATTTCCGTGGTACTTTTTGCCCAACTTTGGGTCATCATCTAGGAAGGATGTATTACAAAAGTGATGTAACTTTTTTATGTCCATTACTACTTTGTAAGAATGAGCGTTTGTACTGTCGTATTGTATAGCGATTACTTTTCGAATTTGTTTCTATAAATAGTGTCAGTACCTAAAGATATTTAAGAACTTTAGCGCTGGTTTCAAAATTAATTCTATTAAGTTTGGGTTGTATGTTCCTAATATGTAGCACCTCGAGAATCTGTAGTTTTTGCTTATTTTGTTGCTGTAATATTGCTGGATTAACAAAAATATGTAGACAAAAAATGTCTATTATGTTCAATCAAATATATATATATATATATATATAACACTGTTGGTCGTCGCTATCTCACTTCGTGGGTTTGTGGTAAACCAAAATGTGATATAATTTGGAGAGTGCTCAATATTTGTGATAGAGCTATCAAAAACTAATATACATTTACTTAATATATATATATATATATATATATATCGGCCACAAATAACCACACCCCAAACAAATTTTTATAGAAATTTAATTTCCTTTTAAACAAAAAAAACAGGATTTTATTACTTCTCATTAAGAATTACGACCAAAGCGGTTATTATTATATATTATTTATTACCAATTTATTTATTACCGGACATTGGCCTAGCGGTTAGAGTGTTCGCCAATGGCCCGGGAGACCTGGGTTCAATCCCAGGTCGAGTCATACCAAAGACTCAAAAAATGGTACTTGATACCTCCTTGCTTAGCACTCAGCATTATAAGGTATGGATCAAGGGTAAAGTGGAGCAATCCAGCGAAAGGAGTAGCGCCCTCCCCTACACCTTGGTGTAGTAAGCTATCGAAAAGGGAGCCTTCAGGTCACCCTCGACTATGGTCGCCAACTTTACTTTTTATTTATTACTAAACTCTCCAGCGTTGTATATTTTCTAAAAATTGGGAGATAGGATGTTATTTATGAACGATACTGTATCAATAACGCCTACGAAATGTTTATTTGACTATGTGGTAAATCGTTTTATGTTAGGATTGTCTGCTCAGCTTTAACAGCAACTAATTTAAGATGCGACAAAAGAAAAGTATTTCCCGCCAATGTGAATTTGTAATCACGTCACCAAAAAGAAATACAGCTCGTTGGGAAAACGGATGTATTTCGCACATAAATATCAGACAGTTTGCATGCTTATCTGCAGAAATCATTAAAGATTTTCAGATTTCTCAGGTAGAACTGGCAAAATAATTTGGTAGAATATGTCGGCAGTAAAAAATGAACGCTGCGCCTGTTCAGTCGACAAGACAGGCAAAATAGCTGCATATTCAACCAATGGTGCTGGCTAGCAGGCAAAAGACTGTGTCTAGAATATATGGACAGCATCTTGACTGATAGGTGACTATCTCGTCATGGCATCTTCATCACAACACTGGGATTTCCGTTATTCGATAAGCAACTTGCATTTGTATGTAACATTCCTTATACGCGAACAATGCATTATCTTGTCAGTTGAAAATACTTGATAAGGCTGATGTACATGTGGAAGACACTCTGTGTTCGTGTATTTAAATGTGGAGGCGTATATGCCCACATACACACTTATACGTGCCCGGGTAATTACCGAACTCCGATGCCATAAGCGTAATGAGACACAAGGTCATTTTCAAACGGAGTCGAACAGGTTTTTATTCCCTTTTCCTTCTCCTAGACCAGTCGCCATACCAAGATCAAAGAGCCAGTCTGCCCCACTACTTACCCACAGTGAGGAGGAGAATAATCGGATGCATATCTTTTCTCAGGGTATTATCCCTAATTAAAATGCAAACTGCTTTTTCAGGATTTGAGCTCGGGTCGCCGAGCACCTTTCCTGATCACGATATACATAGTACCAAAAGCGCCTTTATATATATATATATATATATATATACACAAGGTGTGATCAAATGTATCGAAAATGTAGCTTTACATTTTTATATGATTGATTCACTGATTGGTTTTAACGGCACATTAACTGGTCTAGGGTTATTTTATGGTTATCCGCCAGCAGACAAGAGAATAAAAGTGAGATAAGACAAAAAACTCGACAAATACTTGGACGTTGCTAGAGTGCTGAAAGAATTATGGAACATGAAGGTGACGGTAATATCTATTCTAATTGGAACACTAGGAACACTCCTTATGAACCTGGAAAATAGACTCAATGAACTAAAGATTAGATAAAAGAATTGAAACCGTCCATACCACAGCACTTTTAAGACTAGCTAGTATACCGAGGAGAGTTCTGGAGACTTGATTCCGCTCAAACTTCAACGAAAAACCACCAGTTAAAACTAATAGGAAAAATTCACACACAATGAAATGATAAATGAAAATCCTTTAAAATCATAAATTAAATACACAGAGTAAAAAAAATTTAAAAAATGAAATTAATACAAGGTCGTGTAAACAGGAAGTATAAACTAAGCCACCTTTCCCAGAATTCCCGACAAAATAGATCATATTTCCCATCATGCTCCACACAAGGTTCTTACTTAGTCACTTGAAAACTTACTGCTTGAAAAACTAAAAACAATATAAATGAAATAATTGATTGCGATAGGTCAAATCCTAGCAAAGGTCAAAACCCCAAAAATCATATTCTAATGAGACCCACTCTCGCCACTGCTGTTTATTATAGAAATGATCTTCACACAACTTGGAAATTGTACAAATTTACAAACTCACAGGAAATGGTTAATCACTTTATGTGTATGGATGATATTAAGAGTAATACTGATGCAAACAGTAAGAATATACAGCCAGGATATAGGAATGGAATTTGGCACTGAAATATGTCCCATTCTGACAGCACAGGGAATAGAACTGCCAACTCAAGAAAGCATTTGGACGCAAGGAGAGAAGGAAAACGAAAATTGGAAACAGACACAATCAAACCAGCGGAGATGAAGGGAAAAAATAAGCAAAGGATACCGCAAAAGAACAAGAGAACTTCTCGAAACTAAGTTCAACAGCAGAAATCTCGTCAAAAGGATTAACATCTTGCAAGATACTTGGGAACCATCCTTGAATGGACAAGGGTTACTCAGACAAATGGACCAAAGAACTTGATTGGTTTCTTTGTTTAATAGCATATCAACCTTTGTTGGTTATTTAATGCCAATGACCATTCTCCTAGAAGAACAGTAGTGGTACTATTTAAACCATAGCTAGGAGGATGAGGGGGTTCATACCTTTCCCAAGAGTATTTGCCCGAAAGTGAACGTAATAGCACGACTGGAGTTCGAACTCGCTTACTACGATTTCGCAGTCCATCGCTTTAACCATTACACCACGAGGACACCCCCCAAAGAACTTGATGACAATGCAAATCGCTTTATATGACATAGACAGATTGTATAAGTTAGAAAAAAAAAGGAAGATTACTGGCCGACATTGAGCATAGCGTTAACGAATCAATACAAAGACTCGAAGACTATATTAAGAGAAAAGAAAGATTAATTACAGCAGTCAATAACAGCAATGGCAAAATAAGTATGGAGAGAAAAACAAGCAAAACTAGGAAACGGTAATCTCCTTGAGGTGAAGTTTAACCTCTCTGAAGAGATATATTCTACAGCCTCAGTCGACTGGGCTGGCTCGATTGGATGTCTGTGGAACGGTCAACACTGGGCTGCTTTGTCGCTAAAGGCTATTTGTTAGCTAGAGAATAAAAGTTGGCGGCCGTAGTCGAGGGAGACCAGAAGGCTCCCTTTTCAATAGCTACTACACCAAGGTGTAGGGGAGGGCGCTACTCCTTTCCTTGGATTGCTCCACTTTACTCTCGATACATAACTTATATTGCCGAGTGTTAAGCAAGGAGGTATCAAGTACCATTTTTAAAGTCTTTGGTATGTCGCGACCTGGGATTGAATCCAGCTCTCCCGGACGATTGGCGAACACTCTATCCACGGGGCCAATGAGCTGGTTAAAAGCTGGAGAATAAAGAACACAAGACACAACTCAAATTCACATATAAGAACTTTTCATTGTTCTATACTTTTCGTTTAAACTGTTGATGATGTGGAAACAGGAAAAAAAGTACCAAAGGACATCAGGAGAGAATGTGCACAGTACTAGCATACGGCCTACCAAAAGAAACCGTAGCAGCAATAACGATTCTCTATAGAAACACCAAAGTGAAAGTACGTTCACCGGATGGAGACACAGAATACTTCGACATTATAGCAGGAGTACTACAAGGGGACACGCTAGCCCCATACCTCTTTATCATCTGTCTAGACTACGTGCTTAGAACATCGATTGATAAAATCAGAGAAAACGGCTTCGAGCTGACAAGGAAAAGAAGTAGAAGGTACCCAGCAAAAACAATTACCGACGCCGACTTTGCCGATGATATAGCGAAACTGGCAAATACACCCAACCAAGCCGAAACACTACTGCATAGTTTGGAACGAGCCGCTGCAGGCATTAGCCTCCATATCAATGCACACAAAACTGACATTTCCACACTAGAGGGAACCTCTCTGAAACTGGTAGACAAATTCACCTACCTAGAAAGCAGTGTCTCATCAACCGAAAAAGACATCGACACTCGGCTAACGAAGGCATGGACAGCTATTGATAAGGTATCGACCTGACCGATAAAATGAAACGCAGTTTCTTCCAGGCCGTGGTCGTGTCGATACTGTTGTATGGATGCACTACTTGGACGCTAACTAAACGGCTGGAGAAGCTAGACGGTAATTACACAAGAATGTTGCGAGCAATATTGTAAAGGTGCTGGTGGCAACAGCTAACAAGGCACCAACAGTACGGCCACTTGCCTCCCATCACGAAAACTATCCAAGTTAGACGAACCAGACATGCAGGACACTGCTGGAGAAGCAGGGACGAGCTCATAAGTGATGTACTCCTATGGACCCCCATATATGGCCGAGCAAAAGCAGGACGACCAGCTCGAACATACCTACAGCACCTATGTGAGGATACGGGATGTAGCCCTGAAGACATGCCGGAGAAGTGACGAGAGAGGGTCAGGGATATCCGTGCTGGCGGCACGACATGATGATGATGATGATATTGCTGAGTGTTAAGCAAGGAGATATCAAGTACTATTTTTAAAGTCTTTGGTATGACGTGACGTGGGACTGAACCGAAGTCTCCCTGTCCATTGATGAATACTCTACCCACAAAGCCAATGAGCAATTTACAAGCGGGGCGACAATTTTGTTGTGTCTGAGTTAATGCTTCATGTGATTTCTTTGATCGTCCAAATTAGAGATATAAATAAAGTTTTACATATTCTTTATAGAAATTCTTTCATCAACCTTTGGAATTCAATCAGTTCGTTGGGTGTTAAAAAGGAAGAACAAAAATCAATAATTAGTAGCCAGACGTTAATGTCAGGGTTACTGAGAGAAAAGTGCTATTATACATACAAGAGCAATTAATTAGTCTGTAGTCTGAGACGTAGATATTAATTTTGTGTGTTTCACTAATTAATGTTGCAATTATGTGGTTAATATTCATTGCTTGATTAAGTTCATTAACAAGGAAAAAATAAACATTTCTTTAATGAAATAAATGTTTTCACCGTACGGATGTCGACTTATTCATGTACCAAACTTATAATGTAAATAAATTGCTTTTGAAACCGGTGACGCAAGTTCAAGTCCTGGTCGATCCTGTTTATGTTTCACTTCACACTAATTTCCTCGGGAAAGGCATAAATCGATCTGTTCTCTCTGCAAGCAATGGATATATAGTAGGACAGATTGGGTTCCTTTGCCTTGGTTACGTAACCAGTCAAGAAGAAGGAAAATTCATTAAAAGCTTAACTCTGCTCAGAAATTAACCTTGTGTCACATCCTGTCATTGGCTGGTTGTAAATTGATAAATTGATTGAGTGATTTTAACAGCATTGTGTCATTAGGGAATTCCGTACACTAGAAGTTTGAATTTATATTTTGTAGTTTTTTATTTGTTTGTTTTTGTTTTGTTATTTTTTTTTGTTTGGTGGGGGTGCAAACGGTTATATGATATCAAATATTCCTATCAAATAAAGATAATTTCCAAACAGATCTATTTGACCCGTAGATTGGGCCCCAACAGGTACCCCGATTTCAGGTCCGAGTAGACCTGGGAGTAATAGCGATGAAGGGCTAGTCTATACTCTTCGGGGATCCAGAAGTGGAACCTCACCATCAGATGCAGTTTAGTTTCCCACTCCATTTTAATGGGGTCTTTACTAGCAGAGCGCTTGGGTGAATACATGCATTGCTTATGAATTCATTATAGAAATGCATTGAAAGTCGAAAAGAAATGGATTGTCAGTGGTCAGGAATTACAGCCAATACCACCACTCCATTAATTTTCAACACTAATAATCAGCGTTTCGTAATTGGAAAAATTTTCAGGATTTAATTTTCATATTTTAATGTTTAATTCATTATTTCAAGAAAATATTCGATGGTCAATCCGTAAGTTTTTATAGAAAAAAAGGGATTGTCAATGGTCAGGAATTAAGGCAAATATCATTGATAGAATAGAGATATTATCTAGGATATTTATTGCTAATTATTTTCCTCGAGAAATGCATTGTTAATTAGAAAGGAATCGATTGTTGTGGATCAGGAATTAATGTTGTTATTACAGACAGAAAAGAGCTATTAACTGTACAATCTAAAAGCATTTCAAATGATTTTACTACAAAAGTGCATAGAAAGTAAATTGGAAATATATTGTTTCTAGTCATGAAAAAATACGTGACTGAATTAGGTGATTTCTAATGATTTATTTACTAATGAATCGTCTTTTTAGATGAGGTAAGATTTTCATTTAAAAGTTTCTGTTCGTCTGGAAATTCGAGAATATACGATAACTAAAAGACGGAATTGTCAGACATTGGATTAAAATAAATTGTAACCAATTTTTTTTTTTCTAATTCAATGAGATTAATCTGAATCAAACACGAAACCAAATTTATGCAGGCACTTCTGCAATCTCTGTCATTTCTGTCGTTTGGTTTAATGAATTCAATAAAGTTGGCGACGTCTGAATTATCTTGGCGGGACTAAACAATATCGGCAGTTTTGATTTGGCCGTCAGATTTCATTTATTTTATGATGTGTGATTGTCGTGGTGATTCAAATGATTGGTCATCTGATTGCCACATGAACGCTTCCAACTTTCCTTGAGGCCTTTTTTAACGGGGAAAATGACCGTTAAAGTTTAGTTTCAAACTACGAAGATGTCAGATACTTCAGAAAAGAATGGCAACTGTACAGAATTTTTTTAAAGCCCTGTCACCAGGGCTTAGTATAACTTGACAGTATTCCCTATAGAAGTGAGTAAAGCCATCCAAATAACGAAGGGTCCTGGATATGACCCGAAACTGCATTTGCTGGTGAGACTCCAGAGATCTGTTGGTTGGTTGGTTGGATTTTATGGCATATCAACCTTTGTAGGCTATTCAACGCCAAATCCATTTTTATGTAAATAATCAGTTCTATTTCAAACAATTCAGTTTAGCATGAGTACACAGTTTAATTGTAAAAAATATTTCTATTTCAAACTATTCACCAGAGATCTGCGGAGTATGAAGTAGCCTTTCATTGCTATTCCTACAAGGTTCACTCTGTTTCGGAGAGGTAGTATCTGTTCATGTCCCACCCATTGGTCAAACAGATGTTTGCAAATTATTTTTTAGGATCATGTGTAAAATAACTACACAAGAATATAAATATAAGCATACAATAGACGCAATTCCCTAACCAATCGGCATAAAATAATCCAAGATAGTTTGATATGCCGTTAGAATTAATAAATCACTCAATCAACGGAATTCTTTGGCTTAGATCGCTTGCATGACAGTTTTTGTATATACAAAGTGGGCATAAAATCATTTCAATTGAGCACGCATTTCTATAGGAGAGTGTAAAAATTACTTACCATTAAAAAAAAGAAATTACATTTCTTTATTCATAATCTTTTTTAATATAGGGATATCATATTCTACAATCAATTCAAAATAATTTTACAAATTCATGAAAATATAAATAAAAGAAAAATTTATTTATTTTCGTTTATTGTTCAAAAATTGTTATGTCTGATTAGAGGCGCTTATACTCAAATTGTATTCTCTGCTAAGTGATAAGACTGTCATAAAATGTCTTTTCTAGGTCTAACATAAAACTGCATTCGATGGTGAGGCTCCCTTCAACCAGATGTGTCTAAAAGAAGTTTAACACATTACAAGTTTGAGATAAGGATTCAATATGATAAAAAGTTTTTATACAACCAATTCTCTGCTATCATTCTATTGATTGACGGTCATTTTTGAAGATTTGGGGAAAAGTAATTGCTGTTTCTTGTTTAAGTAACCAATGACTCAAACTAGGGGAGATAATCAGACATTAAAATATTCCCCAAGAAGATAATTTTAAAGCAGAAATATGGAACTATTACGATTATGATGCTATATGAATCAATATAGAGAGGTATGTATAAGCTGAGATAACATCGTATAACATAGATAGATAGATAGATACGAAGAGACTGAAATAGATATATAGATACGAAGAGACTAAGGTAGATAGATAGATACGAAGAGACTGAGATAGATAGATAGATAGATAGATAGATAGATAATATAGTGGCCGAGGGATTTCGGTTCATGCCTTTGGGTTTGGTTGGGCTGGGAGCCTTTCGGCTCGGCACGTGAGTTAGTTGGGTGCAACTTTGATGCAGGTGGTAACGCGTGCGCGCGCACAGAGCGGACATGTCACTCAGAGATGTCACAATAATAGCCTGAGATGATGAAACGGGTGACAAAGTGCGGGTGACGTCACGCGCCGGAGGCGCGCGGAGGATTTTTAAAATTTCAAAGAAAGTAAGAGAGTTGAAAACTAGACGCCGAACGAGGAGGTTCGACTTTTGGGGCTCGCTGAGGCGAGACGAATTTGCGCGCCATGGTTGCCGCACGAGATAGGGGCAAAATGAATAAGACGGCATAGCAAGATTGTGTCTCTCCTCCTTATGTCGAAACCTTTAACTCAAAATTAATAAAAAGGTTTCGTACCTGAACAAGAAGTCGTTACGTGTTTTCGAATTTCGAGATTCCTATGTTCTTTATATGTTCTATCGTTATGAACATTATATGTCTATTTCGCCCATGGCGTTAATTGTGGCTATGTAACAGATAGATAGAGAGATAGATAGATACGAAGAGACTGAGATAGATAGATAGATAGATAGATAGATAGATTCTGATCTTCAGTGGTTGTTGTACATTTGGTGTTTTGTGCCATATTAGCTTAATAAAGTGTGACACACACACACACACACACGCATGTACATAGAAATACAAGCAGATATACGCACATGCAACCGTATTCTATTAACCTACCTACATGAACACACGTAGATGCAGAGCTTAAGTTATTTACAAAATAGCCAAATATTTAAACTCAGACTTTCATTTCCTTCAGCTAACTTTTAAAAACATAAAACAAAATAAAATAAAGAGGCTATTTACAAATAAGAAATGAATGTGTTAAGAAGAGGATTTCCTGGTCGCACAGGAATCAACAACCGAGACAGTTTTCTATTCTAGGTTGTTTCAATGTTATTCGATATCAACCAATATGGCGGATATTTGTTCAACAGATTTTCTTATGACGACTATTTTGACAAATTGGACACCTCACGTAATGGAATGGTTATCAAACTAGATAACCGGAACGTTCGTAGTAAGATCGATTATCATTGGGTGCTCTATACTCCTGGATTTGTGCCACACCTAAGATAAACTTGGTCACTATTTTGGTAAATAAGACAAGCAAAGAATTCGTTTTCTTTCTGCTAATTTGGTTGATGCGAAAGATTCTGGCACTATACTTTGTACTGTAAGGATTATTTTAGAATTGTTCTTAGAATATATACAGCTCCTTTTTGCTCGATTTGATTCTTTGATTAATGGCATATCAACCTTTGTGAGTTATTTAATGCCAAATATGTCCTTACAGAAAGACATAGTAGTACTATTTAACCCAGAGATGAAGAATGAGAGGGTTCATGCCTTTCTCATGGGCATTTATCCGAAAGTCAACGTGATGGAGTGACTGAAGTTCGAACTTGCTTACAAGAATATCATAGTCCAGCACGTTACTCACTACACCACGGGGATATCCTCTATCCTTTCTCGGACAATTGCTAGTGCGAATCGCATGATGTAATTGTAAAAATGTTAAACTAGCTAATCATTACTTGTGCTTTCGAGTTTTACTAGGTACCCCATACTTCCGGCCTTGTGCCACAACTATGCAAAGCGTAGTAAATAATATTACAGTATTTACAAGCGTAGAACTTTTTTGGAGGGGTGTCCTTGTGATGTAATGGTTGTTTGGTTGGTTGGGTTTTATGGCAAATCAACCTTTGTAGGTCATTCAACGCCAAATTCTGTCTATATATACATACATATTCAACCAAAGATGTCAAAACGAATACAGAGGTAGGCAACATTTTCTATTAGCAGTATTCCATTTGTTTACACAAGATTAACCAGTTTTAAGTTGTCATATTTTTTGGTACAACTCTGTCTCTCTCAAGAAGGACAGAATGTCATCTATTTTGACGTTCTCAAACAGATCGGTTAAGCTATTTACTTTGAAAAAATCACTTTCTGATAACAGCGAAAGTTCTGCATTCTATAAGAATGTGTTTAACCGTGCAAGTTGTCCGGCAGATTAAACACTGTAGTTGTGGTCCCTGTTTCAAAATGAAAGAGTGAGTAAGCCTTGTATGACCAATTCGTAATCGGGATATAACAACTTGTTCTCTTCTTCATTTTCTCGATGCTGGTCTCCACTTTCCTAAGGTGGGATGAATTTGGAAGAGTTTATTGTGGATGTTATTGTTATTGTGATGTAATGGTCAAAGCACTGGACTGCGGAATCGTAGGGAGTGAGTTTGAACCCCAGTCGCGTTATTACATTCACTTTCGGACAAATACACTTGGGACACGTATGAACCCCCTTATCCTCCCAGCTACGGGTTAAATAGTACCAGTACGGTTCTTTTAGAAGGATGACTTTGGCATTAAATAACAAAAGAAGTTTTATATTGTTATATATTGACCCTCGACCGAGCCGTCAATCAAGAGATGCACCTGTGTAAATAAGCGGAGGAACAGCGGAAGCAGGTGAACGTAAGACAGTTATATAACCAGGTGCCACAGACGGCTTGGTTCAGTTCCAGTTGGTGTTGGAGTCAGTTGAGGACAAGATACTGAAATGAGAGCCAGCGGCTGACAGAGGGCTTTGGACCCTCAGTGACCCACGGTTGAGCAGCCCAGCCAGAATGTGAAAGAAGTGCTGCTATGGTCAGAAGAACTTTGGGTCAATATGTAGCTGTCTGTTCCCGTCTCCAACTCACCTCCCACACACAACCAACATCAACCCTCTCGAGAATAAAGTGTGAGAGATATATTTTTATAAAAAAGTGTGTTCGTTCATTGAAGTCGTCATTATTGTTGACTATATTTCCACATATATTTGTAAATGTATATGTATGCAGCTATACAGCAATATGCCATTAAACGAAGAAACCAAACCAATGTTGTGATAATTCGTTATTTAGAATATTGCTAGAGCTTTGGCAAACTGTTTTTATTTTCTGGGTTACGTTATATTCAATGTTTACATAATGTGGTTCTAACTTACTGCTACGCCGTTCAACGCCCAGCTTCTTTCTTCGTTCTGTCGCCGCTTCCCTCTGTCTGCGTCTTCTTGTCACCATGTTGTTCGTATGTCTTCTGTCTTTGTCATCACGTCCCAAACTGCTTTGAGTTCTTCTTTGTAGGAATGAAGAACATTCTGGACGCATCTTTATTTGTACATATTACGGTTTCATGGCCACTTCCGTTTCCCATCACATGTCTGACTAAACGGTGGGTCTGTCCGAGTAGAGATGAAATTCGATCTGTTCTCATTGGCGATTTTTAACTAACTTATTCCTAACTTCTAAAACTGTTTTGGTTACCTGATTAAAACCTACCATCCAGAGCCAAGCTTTCATTTGACCTCAGGTTCATCACATGTCAATCAAATCAGATGATTCAGCTCTTTTTCCCCCAATGATTTAAATCAGTCTACTCTATCTGTCAAATTATATATTTTGCCAATCTATTATTTTATGTTGTTAGTTTACAATATTACAACAATCAACTGGCTTGTTTGAATTACACAGTGGAAGAAAACGGCTTTTGTCTTGTCCAGAAAGACGACCAGTTATTTTATTGGAAATTAACACCAGTGCTTCTATTGCAAATAGAAAATTATTACGCAGAAAGCAAGGGATTTTACACAAGTTGTATTGTTACGTAGGTGGTACAGTGTGATAGCTTGTCGATCGAAAGAAACAAAACAACAATAATAGCCAGTTCTTTGGATTGAGTAGAGGTTCCTTCAATAGGACTCTTACAAGTAGGGATCACTGGAAAGGTGAAATACGAAAGTTACTGGTCACGTAGGATGACGTGATGTGTAAAAATCATAAACTTTTACGTTCGGTTCTTCAGTATCTCTCTCTCCTCTTCCTTCTCTCTCTCTCTCTCTCTCTCTCTCTCTCTCTCTCTCTCTCTATCAGGAGGTTGAGGGGTTGGGTAAATGTCTTTCCTTCATTCGTCCTCCATTGATTTATTCCGGATGAGATTTGGCTCCCTCCTCTCTTTCAACACAGTGATCAGTGCCAAATATCAAAGCTTGTATAGCTTGCGAGTCTAGCCACACTGAAGAGTTGTGATACAACGAAACAAACTGTCTGGGAATGACAATATATATATACATGGTGTTTCACAACTGTTGAAACAAAGCAGCGGCCTCTCAAATCTTGTTTTTCACTTTATTCGAATTCACGGGGATATCCTCTATCCTTTCTCGGACAATTGTCTGTGTGCTTCGCATGATGTAATTATTAGAAAGTTTGACTAACAAATCATTACTAGTGCCTTCGAGTTTTACTAGGTGCCCCGTACTTCCGGCCTTGTGCCACAAATACGTACAGCTTAGTAAATAAACTAATCTCAACTCAGTAAATGACAACTTCTACGCAAACACACACACACACAGAAGTCTAAGCGTTATGGTCAACGAGCTAAACAAACAAGTGTTTGTTAGTGAGTTTAATTCTCACTAGGTGACTCATACTACTAGTCTTGTTCTAAACTAAGCTAATCCTATTTACCAACCCCTCCGCTCGGGCAGGATATGACACAAGGTCAATTTTTAAGCGGAGTTTAACAGGTTTGAATTCAGAGTTTTCCTTCTCCTAGACTAGCTGCCTCACCAAGGCTGAAGAACCCAGTCTGTCCTACTATTTACCCATAGCTGGAGGGAGAATAATTGGATTCATGCCTTTCCCAAAGGTGTTAGTGCTAAACTAAGCTAATCTCATTAAATGACAACTTCTACACACACACACTCATACACACGCACATGGCCAATGAACTAGACTAGGAGATGATTTTTCGTTTGTTCCTCACTGGGTGACTCATGCTACGAACTGTGTTATAAATTAAACTAAGCTCAATAAATAACTACTTCAACACACGTATATACACACGCATAGGAGTTTTTGCGTTATGGTCAACGTGCTAGGCTAGTGGATAATGGTTTTTGAGTTTGGTCCTCACTGGGTGCCCCATACGTCTAGCTTGGTCCAGACTAGCTAATATCAGTAAATTACTTCTACACATAGTATCGTTTTTGTTGTAAAAGAACAATCGAAACTATATATTTCCTATTTGTGAATGTCAGATATGAAAATGAAATTGCCTACATTTACAAACAATAGCATTTTCTATACACATAATATTGTGACATTCCTCTCTAACCTTGAATATTTTCATAAATACAGATAATTTAATAAATAAAGACATTGACTTTCTAAACTATTTTTCAAGTGACATATACACTTACCTTCAGATGGCATCTAATTGTCCTATCTAAAAATGTATTCGCCAACTTTTGGTGGTGAGGCTCCAGTTCTGGACCTTTAGGGCGTATGAAATCGCCCGTTCGTCATCATTACTTCCAGGTCATCATACTACCGGGAGTGGTAGTATCTCTTAAGGTTCCATCTGTGGACTAAATAAATCTGTTTGAAAAAAAAGGACGTATTTGCCTGTTTGAAATTAAGGTATACCCTATAGTTTATTGACTAATGTGCTGGACTGCGACATCATAATAATTGCGTACAAAATATTGCTTTCACTTTAGGACTAATGCCCTTTGGAAGCGTATGAACTCCCGTGCATATGGGTTAAATGACGCCACTACTGTCCTCTTGCAAGGATGCCGTTGGCATTGAATAACCTACTAATGATGATCTGCCATTAAATAAAGAAACTGAAACCTGTTTAAACTAATTGTTTTTGTACTATATGATTGGAGATTATGATTGATAAGCTGATTTCGATATAAAATAACCCAACACAAGTTGATCAGCTATAAAACCCAACCAACCAACCAACCAACCTATCTTTATATTAACAATATGAAGATAGGCGCTGGTGATATAAGAGAACGCAGAGGTAAGTGAGTCGATGCATTTCTCAGTCATACAAGCAAAGTGAACGTAAACAGCTCGAGGTAAAAGTGCGAATTTGATACGTCAATTCTATCTTTGGTGGGGTTTTTTGTTTGGTTTTTGTTGGGTTCTTTTTATCAAACCATATTCGGTTTTCTTTAAAAAGAAATCCATTACGTTTTTAGAGGTTTCCAGAATGTCTGATTGAAAATGTTCCTAAAAGGCATCACCGAAAAGGGTACTTAAGATAACTGAGGTCATCCATTTGGGACAGTGACTCCTTTTGGAAGTTCAAACTTACTTTGAAAACAACCAATCCTTAATCTCCTCCTGGGCACTTCTTTCTTTAGTTTTTTCTTTGAAATGAAAGCCGAGTTACTGCAGACAAAGCGATAGTCAGTGTGGCAATATGTACCGAAGATCATTCTGATGTCACTCATGTTTTTTTTTATCCTTTTAAAAGATTTTTTATCTCCCTTTCATCAACTAGAACGTAGATTATGAAGTGCCGGTGTTTTGAAAGAGAAAGCTTCCATGGGGCTTTTATTTTTCTCGTCAAATAACACATTTGTGTAGCGTAGTTCCAGTACGGCACAGAATCTTTGGTGGAAGTGTTTTTTATCCTTACATCTCCCAACTCAATGAACACCAGTTTCCCAGTTGGCCCCCTCTCCAGGATGACTTTATCAGTTGCTGGGATATTTGAGAGGAACATGTGTAGGCCAATAAACGTTTTACTTTTCTACTCCAGGTTCGCCAGGAAATTTGGCGCATACATGAGTGGGTGTCTTACTGCTTGCTGTCGAGAAGGAAAGCGCATGGAGTAACCTGTTGATAAGCTGAAAAGTTAAGAGTCAATTGAATTCCTTGACCAAAAAGTTCTTACACCATAGAACAAACTCTTCTATTTCGTCTTGCCTGACAAGTATAGAGTATAACCATTACTTCCAGGTCTACTCTGAATCGAAATATAGTAACTGTTAAAGTCCCATCTAAGATTCAAATAGATCTGTCTGAGATAATATCTAAAATGATTGTGAACTGCATGTATACATTTGGTTTCTTTGTTTAAGGGAATATAAATCTTAGTGGGATATTTAATGCCAAAGGCATCCTTGTAGAACACAATAACGCGACGGAAGTTCGATGTCGCAGTCCATCATGTTAAGCACTATGCTGCTAATGTTAGAATTTGACGTCGAAGTGAGTTCGATTTCCAGTCGCGCTATTACGTTCACTTTCGGATTGATACCATTGGGAAAAATATGAACACCTGTGACACTATGTGGGTGGTCCACTAAGCAGACGATCCCTTTGTCTGTTTTGGCGCGAGACCAACCAAAGGCCTGAGCTCGATATATTCGACGAGATCGGAAGTGGACAAGGGAACGCCAGAGAAGGCAGCTGGAAAAAAGGAACTCAGAGAAGGCAGTTGGCGAAGTGAGATGCAGAGCGGCAGTCGACAACGGACAGCAGAAGAGAATACTCGGCGTGAGATAGAGTCCAAGGACAGTGAGGAAGACAGACAAGATGAGTTCGCAGTCCTGAGTTGACAACGGTCAGCAGTGAGGAAGACGGTCAAAGATGAGTTGGCATTCCTGGTAGCTTGTAGAAGTTTCACGAAAACTACACGTCAGCGATAGTCTACAGATGCACAGGGAATGCAGTGTCACAGAACCACCCTCCTTGCACTTTGAGTTGACCCAAGCCCATATTGTTCTTTGTTCTTTTTCTCGCACTCCCTCGGTTGTATTTCTTGTGGCCATAAAGAAATGTGAGATACCCCGGCGGAAACCACTAGATGAATCACCGGCCAAGACAGAATTGTTTCAAAGAAGTTGATTATTCGGGGACCGCGAAGGGGGATTGTCACACACCCTTATTCCCCAGATATGGATTAAATAGTATCACTGCCATTCTTCCACATAGATGAAATTATATAACTCATGAAGGTTGATATGTCTGTACTATACCCAGATACGGATATGCGTGAAACGTACATAGCATGTTCATAACATATATACATAGAACATAGGAATCTCAAAACACGAAAACACTTACGACTTCTTAGTTCAGGTACGAAACTTTTTATTACCTTTGAGTTTAAAGGTTCTTCGACATAAGGGGATAGATATACATTTTTTCTATTCTGACTTTTCCATCTGCCCCCCCCCCCAACATATGCGCGCCCGTCGCGAGGCCTCTGCGAGCGAGCGAAAGTCAACCGTCTTCTCCTGAGGCAGGACTCAACTCAACTGACTTTTTGAAAATCCTCCGTGCGCTTCCGGTGTGTGACGCCACCCCCACTCTCTAGCCCCGTTTCCCATCTGGGCTATTGTGACATCCTTGACTGACACGTCTCTTCCGCCCGCGCGCGTGCACACCTGCATTAATGTTGCCCCTAAGTAACTTAGCCGAAAGCTTCTCAGCCTAACTAACCCCAAAGGCATAAAACGAAATCCCTCGGCCATTATATTACTTCTCATTAAACAAAGAAACAAAATAAAACAAAAATTACTACACCATAGAGACCCCACCCCTTAAAACATTAATATTGCTTTTATATTAGCAGTTTATTTTTTTTAAATGATGGTGGAGATATATTTTTATCACTTAGAACATTCGGACTATTGTCTTCATTGTAATACACTCATAACGTTTCAGCCGATGCGTCCTTCGGTGTTTCATGTCTAACTCGGGAGCTCACAAAATGAACCCTTTAATTAATTCACAGGAGCAGATTGTTCCTGTTCCGTTAGCTACGGTCGGGTACAAGTGTTAAGCTATCGCTAGTATTTTGTTATCTACCTGTAGTCAGGATTGAACCTGCAAAAAATAAGTGTTTGGCCGAAAAAGTACTTCTAAGTGAAATAATCCGTAGACTAGAGTTTTATGTGTGTACTATTAATAAAAGTCTCTATACGAAAAAAGTCTTGAAACTTATTTAATGATCCTCGTATATATATATATATATATATATATATATATGTAAAGCGTGAGTTTTGTAACGATTACCGGCGTAAGAAATGGACAAGACTCACAGCGTTCAAATCCTGGCTTTTTGTGTTTCTTTTTTTTTTTTTTTTTTTGCTAATGCTATAAGAAATGTATCACTCATTCCCTTCAGTCATTGGCTCAGGATAAATGATAAGGGCAGATTGGGTTCTTTCGCCTTAGTTTCCTGGTTTCTTCGTTATTAGCTGCGGTAAAGTAACTGATAATCTCCCCTGTCGTCCTTTTTCGTACAAATACAGTACACTGTTTTACTACAACGTTCATAACCTTATGTTACTTTGACGAGTATGTCATCATCATCATCATGTCGTGCTGGTAGCATGGATATCCCTGAACTTCTCTCGCCACTTTTCCCTATCGTTCATTGCCTCTGGCGGGTCTTCTGGACTACATCCCGTATCCTCACATAGTTGCTGAATGTATGTTCGTGCTGGTCGTCCTGCTTTTGTTCGGCCATATGTGGGGGTCCATAAGAGTACATCACTTATGAGTTCGTCCCTGCTTCTCCAGCAGTGTCCTGCATGTCTGGTTCGTCTAACTTGCATAGTTTTCGTGATAGGAGGCAGGTGGCCGTACAGTTGGTGTCTTGTGGGGTGTTGCTGCCAGGACTTGTTCAAGATTGCTTGCAGCATTCTTGCGTAATTGCCGTCTAGCTTCTTCTTCAGCCGTTTTGTTAGAGTCCATGTAGTGCATCCATATAGCAGTCTCGATGCGACCGCTGCCTGGAAGAAACGGGAATTACACAAGAACGTTGCGAGCAATATTGAACAAGTCCTGGTGGCGACACCCCACAAGGCACCAGCTATACGGTCACCTGCCTCCCATCACGAAAACTATCCCAGTTAGACGAACCAGACATGCAGGACACTTCTGGAGAAGCAAGGACGAGCTCATAAGCTATGGACACCCGCATATGGCCAAGCAAAAGCAGGACGACCAGCTCGAACATACATACAGCAGCTATGTGATGATACGGGATGTAGCCTTGAAGACCTGCCAGAGGTGAGGAATGATAGGGAGAAGTGGCGAGAGAGGACCAGGGATATACGTGCTAGCGGCACGACATGATGATGATGATGACTTGAAACCAGAACGACTGGATTTGGACTCCACAGGCCCAAATTTTACTGATACCTGACGGTATTGAAAACGTTTCTTTGAAGGATTTCTGTTTTCATTGGAAAACAATCCATCCCCTATTACTGAAAACGATAAACTTACCTTGTTAAATGAATCACGTGACAATATTGATATATGTGAACATTTCTCACTGCAGAACTTACGAAAGTGCCATAGTCCTTCCGGCTAGAATTTTTGTGAAGAAAAAAAGTAAATTTTGTTCGGGCTGTATTTGCAACCACCCGCCAATCCCCAGGTGCGAGATTAGATCGGTATCTTCAGAACCTAAAAACCTCAAGTCGAGACAGTAACTTCCAAGCTTCGACAACAGATCAGGCAAGGGATGAATTTATCAGGAACGCCTTTAGGAGTGGATTAGAATCGAACTATATCTGTCAAAGTTTGCTAGAAAATAAACAGCTAGATTTAGCTACAGCTCGCAAAATGGCCTTTATTCTAGAGATAGCCGAAAAGCAATCTAGTTCATATACACAAACAGGGGGTTCGTGCTGCGCTAAATGCTCACACTCTTACTATTTCACCATTTCAAGCGGTCCAAACAGAAAAAATACAGTCCAATATTAGTGCGTTTCTCGTTTCTGATCTTACTCAACCAGCACAAAACACTCCCTCTTTAGAAAATACTACATACACTGCTCACGCTGTGCCCAAAGGAAAATGTTATTTCTGTGGCCTCCAACAACACGCCAGGAAAAATTGTACCGCCAAGGATGTTAAATGTCAAAAATATCGGGGAAAAGGACATTTCACAAAGTTTTGTCGATTAAAGATTTCTTCACCTGAATTAAATGTTACTGCACCTAGTATGATAGCAAGTAATTGTTTTTCAAATATTGTCGGTAGAAATAGCCGGGATAAAAATGAATGCTTTAGTCGACACAGGAAGCTCTGGGAGCTTAATTAGCACTGATATTATAAAAAAGCAGATTTAAAATCATACATTGCAGTAGTCAAACAGCTATGGAAGACATCTCACTGATAACGCAGGCAAGAAGGTTTACATTGGCTAACCTAGAGTCAAATCAAACCAAAATACTCAAACCAAATTCCTCGTGATGCCTAACCTATACTGCGATGTTATACTAGGTCACAATTTCCTCAGACAACATTCCGCTATCAACGTCCCCTTTGATGACCCTAAATCAGAGCTAAACCTCTGCGGCCTCTTTATTATAAATGTACAATACCCAACCCTCTTTTCAAAAATCAAACAAAAAACTGTAAGCCAGTGGCCTTTATTTCTGAAAATTTACATACAAATATGTTCTTTCCAGTGAGCACAGGGCCCAAAAAATTGGGGGAAAGGAAGGAGGTGAAAGACAGAGTTTTCTCTGGAGCCCTAGCTAGTCACACTCATCGCCGAAATTCATCGGTCATTCATTCCCCATTCTTTCTATAAAATACTTCATTCACCCACCAACCACGCAACAATCACCAAAAGCTTCATTTGCTCTATGAAAATCCTATTTAAAACCGGATGAAATGAAAGGGTAAATTATACAACGAGTGAAAGATGATGAGGGATTGGAGAAAAAAGTTCAGTTAAACAAAACATAAACCTGATTGGTTTCCCTCCAGAAAACAGCACCAGAAAACAGTCGACTTTCCACATCATAGAAGGGGGGATCCCTTCTATAATGTGGAAAGTCGACTGTTTTCTGCTGCTTAGATAAGGCCAAAAACAAGCCGAAGCTATCCCTATAGGGGAAGGACCTAAGACTAATAGGGGTAAAAGAACAGGCGGGAAAGAGGGCGGACAGGAAAGGGGAATGAACATGAAATACAGAAATATGTAACCAAGATCCCCAAGAAAGGCCAGGGACTCACAAGTGGTAAAGGGGTAAGAAAAAAGAAACAGGGAGTCGGGAGGATCTTGGAAGGAACTAACCTCTAAACTGTAAGCCAGTGGCTATCAAATCTAGAAAATATTCCATTGAAGATAAAAAAGTTCATTTAAGCAAAAGTAACCAGAAATCTGGGAGAGAGGATAACCGAAGAAAATCGATCTCCATGGGAGGCTCAAGTATTAATAAGTTGTTGGCGACTATAGTCGAGGGTGACCAGAAGGCTCCCTTTTCAGTAGCTACTACACCGAGGTGTAGAGAAGGGCGCAACTCCTTTCCCTGGTTTGCTCCAATTTACATTTGATCCATGCCTTATAATGCTAAGCGTTAAACAAGACGGGATCAAGTACCATTTTTTGAGTCTTTGGTATGACTCGACCTGGGATCGAACCCCAGGCTCCTGGGCCATTGGCGAACACTCTAACCGCTAGGCCAATGGACCGGTAACAACAGTATTAATTAAAAAGTAAAGTTGGCGCCCGTAGTCGAGGGCGAGCAGAAGGCTCTCTTTTCAATAGCTACTACACCGAGGTGTAGGGGAGGGCGCTACTCCTTTCCCTGGATTGCTCCACTTTACCCTTGATACGTACCTTATATTGCTGAGTGTTAAGCAAGGAGGTATCAAGTACCATTTTTAAAGTCTTTGGTATGACTCGACCTGGGATTGAACCCAGATCTCCCGGACTATAGGCGAACACTCTACCCACGAGGCCCAAGCAGTTGGTCATAGACTATTCCTAAACTGCAAATTCCTCGATGCATATTCTGTACTATGCAACGACGAGATGAAAATGATATCGCCAAATACAGAATATTTAGCACGTTGGATCTAAAAAAGAGCTTCGTGTAGTGTAATGTTAAGCAAGCTAGACAAGAAAACCTTTATGGGCGAGTTCAAGTGTCATTAGGTGCTCCATTTATACGGCCTTGAGTCACATATAAGCAAAAAGCTTAGTAAATTACAACCAAGAAGTAAGTCATAACCCCTAAAGACAAACTTTATGCGGCTTTTGAAGCCTATGAATAACGTTTTTAGTTCCGACGGATCCCGTTTGGCGTCACTAATGGCATTTCTAACTTCCAAAAGATACTGGACGAAATGATTTCCGAGGAAAAACTACAGGGCACCTTAACCTTAAGATAATGTAACAGTGTGCGGTCGTGACGATGCCGACGATCATCTCAACCTAAAACGGTTTTTGACTGCCGTCGAGAAATATAATCTTACACTCTACAAAAAAAAGTGGTTCTTATAGGTCAACTACCATTAGCCTACTGGGAAATATCATGAGGAAGGGGATCATAATTTCCGATTCTGAAAGTCTAATACAACTGGTGCCCGAGGTGTAATGGTTATCGTCGTAGGAAATCGACACAGCAACACGAGTTCAAATCCTGGACGAGACTGATTGCATTTCACATAGCACTAATACCCTTGGGAAAGGTATGAATCCAATTATTCTCCCTCCAGCTATGGATAAATAGTAGCGCAGACTAGGTTCTTCAGCCTTGGTGAGGCGACTAGTCTAGGAGAAGGAAAACTGAATTCAAACCTGTTAAACTTCGCTTAAAAATCGACCTTGTGTGATATCCTGCCCGAGCGGAGGGGTTGGGTAAATATAAATACAGCTGGTAAAATGTTCAATCCCAAAACGTCAAGCAAAATTAAAAATAAATAGATAACAAGATAGAAGGTAATGTTTTCTGTTTTTGTTTGATATTTTCTACCGGTCAGGAAAGGATGGTTGGTTGGTTGGTTTTTCCGTATCCCGATGAAAGGGCTCTCTTTCCTCGCTGTTGTCCTTATTTAGAGTACCTACTTTTATTCATACAAATCGCAGGACATCCTTCATGTTTGAAAATCTACTATTGGAACAGGGAGTAGCCGTGAGCCAGACAAACAACCCTCTAGGGAATGGAAAATGTTAAAAATATAGCGGGATTATTTGTAAGACTATAAAACTAGCACTTGAAAACGGAAAACTCCCAATTAGGTATTGAGAAGACGTAATACTCGAAGCCCTGGACGCCATAAAAACACAATTGTATACAAGTACTGACACAACCTCACACGGAAGGTTGCTAAAATTTTCAAAGCGAAATTCGGCAGGGACTTCCCTCCCTTATTGGCTCTTACAGCCAGAAACTGTTCTTCTTAAACGTAAATACGACTCTCCTGTGAGTGAGGTAAATTCACTTTATGTGCATATCCAGCATTTCAATGGGAGCCAAGTGAACGTTTCTCTCAAAGATTTGATTCCTGTCGGAAAGGAATCAAACCAGAGAGAGTAATAACACTTTCCGATATTCAACCTTACGGATAGTAACGATGACACTTTGCCATTAGACTCTTCGGAAAGACAAACCTTCGAAGAGGGTGATGATACAGAGATCGACACCAAAATAGCTCCCTCAAAATGATAGCATACTATCACAGATTCTAATTACCAACTTTCAGTCGCAGAGCTTTCTACTCCAAGAAGAAGACGAAAACTGTACGAGACGAAATACTTTTGCCTGACACCTGACACGTAACACCTGAAAACGCAATCGAATTACTGACGAGACAATCCCAGAAAATTGTCAAAAGATCCAGTCACCTGCATGATATTGTACCATATTAAAAACAAAAAGAAACCTGGGAGAAAATGGCAAAACAACTGTCGTCCATTTCTGTATAAATAGGGTAGACCGTTTTACTTCTACAGTCATTACCGTATATTATGTCCAATAAAGGGTCAAATAAGTTAAATTCCCGAGTTCTTATTACATTGGCATATCAACATTTGTGGGTTATCTAATACCAAATCCATCCTCGTAGAAAGAGTGTTACAGTTAAACCTATAGCAGGTGGGGGGAGAATATGAGGGAAAAATTCATTTCCCAATGGGTGTTTGTCCGAAAGTGAAACTAATAGCGCAACTGGGGTTCCAACCCGCTTACGACGATGTCATAGGCCAGCACGTTAGTCACGATGCTATGTGGACTCCCTTCTTTAGCCTTGATAAAGCACATGATCTAGAAGGAGATGTATGCAACTCAATCTCTCGACGATGCCAGCGATACATTGCCGCGAATGAAGGACATTTTGCATAACTCAAATCAAGCTCTATTTCACTCTTAATATTAGTTGATTTCTTTCTAAATTTTATTCAAACATTTATTCGTTATGTTAAAAAATTGTTGTTGGTTTTTTGTTTTTGTTTTTTTTGTTAAGAGAGTAACATATTTTTGGTATGAATTGCCTAATTAGATAAAAATAGCAATAAAATAAAATTTTCTAATTGAATTGGATGATTTCAGAAAAAAACGGTAAGAAAAAATTTAAGAAGGAATTTTTGGGAACTATAGGATGAATTGCATTAATAGGGACTATGTTCTGTACGAAGATTTTTTTTTTAAGTTTCATATGAGAAGATGGTAAAAAGCAGGCATGCTCAATGAGACCGAACAAACATAAAAACAAATAATAATAATAATAATAATAATAAAGGAATGTGAAAAGAAGGATAAGTACCTCGACCTTGCTAGAGAATTGAAAAAGCTGTGGAACATGAAAGTGACGATTATACCAATTGTGATTGGTGCTTTTGGCACAATAACTAAAGGATTATTAAAAGACCTGGAGGACTTGGAAGTTGGCGGACGGGTAGAGACTATCCAAATGACAGCATTACTGAGAACGGCCAGAATACTGAGAAGAGACTAGAGGAGACTTGCATTTTCCTGGAAAAAAGAGGTTAACTTTCAAGTTAAGAAAGCAAACATATTGTTAACCCCTCCACACACACACACACATATCTAACTCCACCAGACAAGGTCAATTTTTAATCGAAATTTAACAATCTCGTCAATATTTGAACTCGAATATATATATATATATATATATATATATATATATATATATATATATGAATGATGGTGAGAGTGTTCGCCTAATGGCCAAGGAGACCTGGGTTCAATCCCAGGTCGGGTCATACCAAAAACTAAAAAAATAGTACTCGATGCTCCTTGCTTAACACTCAGCATTATAAGGTATGGATCAAGGGTAAAGTGGACCAATCCAGGGAAAGAAGTAGCGCCCTCTCCTACATCTCGGTGTAGAAGCTATCGAAAAGGGTGCCTTCGGGTCACTGTCGACTTTAGTCGCCAACTTTACTTCTACTTTATATATATATATATATATATATATATATATATATATATAGTTTGTTATATCTATAAATAAAAAATGAAGAGCGAGGATTCGCGACGTAGCGTCTATTATATATACATATATGTACGTGTGTGTGTGTGTGTGTGTGTGTGTGTGTGTGTGTGTGTGTGTGTGTGTTGGAATGCACTTTGGCTGATGATATGAATGTATGAATATAAAAAGCAAAATCGATCAAACGAATGTGGTGGGGAGATCAAAGTCCAAACTGATAAGTTGAATGGTGAGTAAATATAAAAACATAATCGGAAATACCGAAGAGGAAAAGAAAATTATCGAAGCGGACTGAAGTGCAACAAAATTTGTTCTGATCCTTCAAAGCCGCCATTTTTTATCGTCTGTTCTTTTTTTTTTTTTTTTTTTTTTTTTGTCAGACACTGCTGTTTTCTCTTTTTCCAATTCAACGGGCCGCACATGGATTGTTTTATTTATACTTGTTTGTACGTTTAAGACGAACGGCAGAAAAATACAAACAGGAATTGAAGAATTGTATTGATTCATAAGGGCCAAGTCAATTGATCTGATATCTTAAATGATCAATTCGGTTAGCGGGAAAATAATGATAGCTGACAGATGTCTCCAGATCAATAAACGATTTTCTTTTCTGTCATTTTTGTTTGAGTTTTTTGTACTTTACGGTTTGCGTACGAATGCATTCATGTGTGTGTGTGTGTGTGTGTGTGTGTGTGTGTGTGTGTGTGTGTGTGTGTGTTTCTAATTTTCCAGTCATTTTTCTTTTTCATATCTTTTTTATTTATTTTTTTGCTTATCTATTTCTATTTTTTCTCTGTATTTCCCTTAATCTTCCTTTCTTTTCTTTCTTTCTTTCTTTCTTTTTTCTTTCTTTCTTTCTTTCTTTCTTTCTTTTTCTTTCTTTCTTTCTTTCTTTCTTCACGTTTTCTTTCTTCTTTTCTATCATTTTTCAAAACTTTTTATAAGCTTTGTTCTTTTTTATCTTTCTTTCTCTCTCTTTTATTTCTTTCCTCGAATTTTACATTTTCTTTCGTTCGATTTCATTCTTTTTTTTTTTTATCTTTCTTTTCCTTTGATACCATATTTTTTCCTTTCTGATTTTCTTTTTTTTTTTTTTAGTCCAGTCGGCTGGGGCTGTAGAATACACTGACGGCGGCTCTGCAGAAGGGGTAAAAACCCGTCTCGCAATAAATGTCCTTGATATCACACAAAATAATCTGATGATGAAGCTCCAGTAATGCTAGACCTGTGAGGAATGCGGAGTGCCCCTTTTTGGCCATTGCTTCCAGCTCCACTCTGAGGAGGAAGGGTAGCACCTGAAAGAGTCCTATCTATTGGTCAAATAGAACTGTTTAATCACTTTACTGAGTACAAACAAATGACTGGTGTTTAATTGGTAGTGATACATAGCAATACTTAGAACTATTCAACTTTATTGATTTATGTTTTCAAATCATATACATCTAATTTACGTGGTGCCTTCAATAGGTTTCCAGACTTTTTTGTACAGACATTTAAAATTGTCGTAGACTCTTGAACATTCCGTATGTTATTGCTATACATCTTATGAGATGACTGGCCAATTTTTATGATTCCGGGTTCAAATCAACAGCTACAGCAGCAATTGAAATACACCTTACTGGTTGTCACAACTGATGAACTTCAAAAATGCAATCTGAATGTGGGGACACTTTAGAAGAACGATATGCAATAAAAGTCTGTTTTAAACTTGGAAAAAATGCCACAGAAACATATGGAATGCTTCAGACTGCTTTTCTCCCGGCACGAAGTCAGGTGAGCTTACTGGTCATAGATTCACTAGACCCGGAGGTCTAACGCAATAGGAATCTATGCTTGTCTATGTTTGGCCACCCGGCACGAATGCCAAGCAGCCCGGTGCTAGACCAAAACAGTAAAGTGATACTGCTGGACTGCGCTACAAACAGTTGGGTAGTTATGAGAGAATAATTAAATACAAATGATCACCCTGTTTTCTACAGGCTGTATCCCTTGTTCAGAAGATATTAAAGAAAAAATATTGGTGTCCTAGATATGATATCAAATGGCATCCAGTTGTGAGGCTCGACTTCTGGAGATCTGGAGAATGTAGAGTACGCCTTCGTTGCCATTACTCCCATTTCCACTCTGATCTGGATTAATAGTACCTGTTGGTGTCCGATCTTTGGGTCAAATAGATTTGTTTGGCAAATTATTTGTATTAGATAGGAATACTTGATATCTCATAAGCACGTCCAAAAGAACTCTTAAGAAACACTTTCACAAAAAAAAAAAAACACTTTCACAATGATTGCAATTCCCAAACGTCTCGGCAAAAAATAACCTCAGGCAGGTTGACATGCCATTAAAATCAATCAATATAAATTCTTGATTCGTTATCAACATCGCCCTTTTATCGAAGCATTGTTGGTAGTTGGCATCATTGAAGACGTAGCTTGTTGGATTTTGGAGGAGGCACGTCTCTGAGAATGAAAATTACACTCATAGTGACATAGAAGTGCGGTTAGAATTTCGCTTCAGCCGACAGCTTCACTGTCTAATTCGCTGACAATTGCAAAAACCCGTACTTCGATTTGCTTACAAGTAGACAGTAAATATGGACTGATACAAAATCGTTTAGATCTAATTCAAACAGATCTTTCCATCAATATCAATCTATCATACAAACTATCTCAGTTCTTTTCTCAATCAGATTGTAGGTGCAGGTACGTAAGTACGTTGATCTGCTTCTATCTATCTATCAATCAATCTATGTCAGTCACTTTGTATATATATATATATATATATATATATATATATATATATATAAATATGTTCCTCTATATATATACGAGATGCATACCATAAGTTTCCAGACTTTTTTTGTACAGGCATTTGAAATTCACTATGTTATTGCTATACATCTGATGAGATGACTGACCAATTTTTATGATTTCAGCTTCAAAAGAACAGCTACAGCAGCAATTGGAGTACACCCTACTAAAGCCTGATAGTTACAGCTGGTGAATTTCAAAAATGCAATCTGCCACTTTAGAAGAACGATATGCAATAAAATTCTGTTTTAAACTTGGAAAAAGTGCCACAGAAACGTATGGAATGCTTCAGACTGCTTTTCGACCATCTTGCAGGAATTGAGCATCAGTTTTTGAGTGGCATAAGAGATTCAAGGAAGGCAGGGAGTCTGTGAGGGATGATGAGAGGTGTGAGAGGAGTAAGGAAGTCAATACACAAGAGTTGATTGTCCAAAGGGTTAGGGTTACTATGTTGAGGTTGGCAACCGAAAAAGACATCAACACGCGACTAACAATGACATGGACAGCTATCAATAAACTATTGGTCATATGGAAGTCAGACCTGACTGATTTTAACATACTGACCCTCTGTTATATTTTGACCCTCGCCCCAGCCCAAAAATGCTATTCTAAGGTGATACACCGGAAGGAAGTGACACATTCCAATGGCCAGTTATCGAAAGAGATCGCGTGGGCGGATTAAGGCTTATGAGGTGGGACAAGGTGAAAGTCCCATTGTGCCACTACAGTGATGCACCGGAAGAGTGTAACCTCTGAACTGCATGACAGTTATTTCCGCTTGATGACGATTAAACATCCGATTCCAAAGATCCAGTGGGCGATCGTGTGGGCGTTGGATTATTATTTAACTCAGTTGAGTTTGGGGTGCCAAAGCAGTTGCTAGCAGACTTCCAGAGAGTTAGAGACGAGATGTAGTAAAGAAAGCCACACCAGGCCGATGGGGCTTGAAGCCCTGATGAGCTGGGGTCCAGAGAAGATGCTGATAAGATGCAGTAAAGAAAGCCAGCATCCAGCAGTGGACCCCAAGACCTCTGGTTGAGCATCTAAGAGAACAAGAAAGACACAACGTGACGGTCATAAGTAGTGGCGGTCAAAATATGAAGTTTATGTTCGGTCTCTAGCACCCTCTCACATGCAAACCTTGAACAACCCTTTCGAAACTTACAAATAAAAATGAGAGGTGAATATTTTTCTAAAGAAGTCTTCTTGCATCCTTCCTTCCTGCGTTATCCTTCATGCATCTGTCTTTGTTGTTGTGTCGTTGTGATGCTGCATGAACGAGTAAATGACTATATAACACCTCGACCGAGCCGTCAATCAAGAGATGCACCTGTGTAAATAAGCATATAGTTGTATATGTATACGTATAGTTGTATGTGGCTATACAACACGATAAAATGAAACGCAATTTCTTCCAAGCAACAGTCGTGTCGATACAGCTATATGGATGCATTACATGGACGCTAACAAAACGGATGGAGAAAAAGCTTGACGGCAACTACACAAGAACTCTGCAAGCAATTATGAAAAAATCCTGGAGGCAACACCCCACAAAGCAGCAACTGTACGGCCACCTACCTCCCATCACGAAAACTATCAAAGTTAGACGAACCAGATATGCTGGACACTGCTGGAGAAGCAGGGACGAGCTCATAAGTGATGTTCTTCTATGGACCCCCTCACATGGCCGACCAAAAGCAGGGCGACCAGCTCGAACCACAAATTTAGAGATTCCGTATTTTGTTCCTCAACTTTTTATTCTCAAAATGTTGATTACTCATCATCATCATCATCATCTCGTGCCAGCAGCACGGATATCCTTGACCCTCTCTCGCCACTTCTCCCCATCGTTCATCGCCTCTGTCAGGTCTTCAGGGCTACATCCCGTATTCTCACATAGCTGCTGTATGTATGTTCGAGCTGGTTGTCCTGCTTTTGCCCGGCCATATGTAGGGGTCCATAGGAGTACATCATTTATGAGCTCGTCTCTGCTTCTCCAGCAGTGTCCTGCATGTCTGGTTCGTCTGACTTGTATAGTTTTCGTGATGGGAGGCAGGTGGCCGTATAAGTGGTGCCTTGTGGGGTGTTGCCACCAGGACCTGTTCAATATTGCTCGCAACATTCTTGTGTAATTACCGTCTAGCTTCTTCTCCAACCGTTTAGCTAGAGTCCATGTCGTGCATCCATACAGCAGTATCGACACGACCGCTGCCTTGAAAAAACTTCGTTTCTTTTTGTCGGTCAGGTCTGCTTTCTATATGATTGATAGCCTACCGATAGCTGTCCATGTGTTCGTTAGCCGTGTGTCGATGTCTTTTTCGGTTGATGAGACACTGCTTCCAAGGTAGGTGAATTTGTCAACCAGTTTTAGAGAGGTTCCGTTAATTACTAATTAAGGTAAATTATTTTAATTTTCGGTATGTTCCATGAGGCCAGAAACTTTAACAATCGAATAAAATAGGATTTGTCTCAGATTTGTACTTAGTTTATTTTTCATTAAGTAAAAAGTATGGAACAAATATTTTCTGAGAATGGTAGGTCCATATTTTTTTAATAGGGCTTGTATATATACACACACACACACACACATATATATATATATATATAAGTAAAGTTAGCGACCATAGTCGAGGGTGACCCGAAGGCTTCCTTTTTCGATAGCTACTACACCAAGGTGTAGGGGAGGGCGCTACTCCATTCCCAGGATTGCTCCACTTTACCCTTGAACCGTACCTTATAATGCTGAGTGTTAAGCAAGGTGGTATCAAGTACCATTTTTAAAGTCTTTTGGTATGACTCGACCGGGGATTGAACCCAGGTCTCCCGGGCCATTGGCGAACACTCTAACCGCTGGGCCAATATATATATAAATCATTAATAATTTCCAGTTTTTTAAAGCAAGTTGTAATAACGCATTTTAAACTTTCAGCTTGCAATGTTTTAAACGTAACTGGAAATTACCCGGTTAGAGAGTTCCTTCATCAATCATTCTTTTTTTCAGTTGTGAAAGAGTCCTCATCATAATTTAATCTATGATCTCACACACCTAAAATGGACGAACGGAAAATGCATATACGACATGTAATATGGCGAAAGAATAACAAAAACACAAGAAAAACAGCAAAGAAAATTTGTAATATTTATGGTTAAGGTGTTATTACTGACCGCCAAGTCTGAAACTTTCTTTTTTTTCAAAGTTTAGTTCTGGTGATACGTCTATGAGAAATGAACCCAGATTAATGTTCTCATCAGATCTCGATCGAGGTTCTTTAAAAGAATTGGTAAATGCAATCCATGCAAAAGTACACAAGAATTAGCACTTGATCTCAACACATCCCTATCCACTCATTTGGGTTCGTTAGATTCTTCCGAAGAAGAATATGGAAGATGATATATCCATAGCAACAAGTCTTCTTTCAAGGCAGAGAAATGACCGTTTCTCCAGAATATTATTATGTTGTATACTCATATACATATAGATGTAAGCAGAAACATAATGACGACTTCAATGAACGAACGAAAACACTTTTTTAGAAAAAATATACCTCTCACACTTTATTCTCGAAAGGGTTGCGAAAGTGTTGATGTTGGTTATGTGTGAGGGATGAGTTGGAAACGGAGACAGACTGCTACATATTGGCCTAAAGTTCTTCTAACCATAGCAGCACTTCTTCTTCATTCTGCTGGGCTGCTCAACCGTGGGTTACTGAGAGCCCATGCCCTCTGTCTGGAGCTGGTTCTCACTCCACGGGTATCCTATCTCCAACTGCGACTGGAACTGAACTGACTCGAACTGACCCTAGCCGTCTGTGGCACCTGGTTATATAATTGTCTGACAACCACCTGCTTCCTGTGGGCGTACGCATCTGCACCGAATTCAACCACGTCCACAGGTCAAGGTGATATTCCGATATCTCCGACAAGATGCACCTGTTTCCGCTGTTCCTCTGCTTATTTACACAGGTGCATCTCTTGATTGACAGCTTGGTCGAGGGTTAATATGTTACAATTATAGGTAACGAAAAACAGGTCTTTTATAACAATGTTTAACACACAGGCAGTGGATTGACAAGGATGAATCTCCCCAGCCTCAAAGGTGGAACGTCATAGAAGAAAAGTTATGCTGCGTATATAGAGGGATCACCGTGGTATTTTTCCTTTTGATTTTTTCAACCATTCCGGTTGTGATTTACGCGATCTCTCAACTCATGCGAGCTATCTTCCTGTTTACATAACCGGAACATCCTGTCCTCAAAATCCCCGATTGACTGCTTTGTCAAAGGTTAATATGCAACATATGTAGTGTTGTGTTCTGGTTAGTGAACACAAGTAGTAGTAATAATAACACAAACCACGATATGTGAGGAAAATAGATATATTTACAGGAAAGAGTATTTACAAGAGAGAGACTGTTAGTAATAAGAACATATGATTAGTGATAGAGTAATGATATACTTCAACAATAGGAACGGCTCTTCTGGTCTGACTCGTTGGCTTATTCCCAGACTGATCTCCGCTACGGCCATATATGGCAGATGGAACAGCTCATTATGCTGAAAAGGTAGGTGATACCCAACATGTAGAAAAGATAAACGAAAAAAATTTTTTTTCTTTCGTTAATGAATGCAGTTATGGTTGAGATTTGAAGTCAAAAGTGTGGTTGGTTATAAAATTATGGGGAACTGAAGAATTCCATTCATTCACGACAAAGATAAATATAGGATAATTGAAAGCTGTTCTCTGTCTTCTTTTTATAAATTTTCAAAGACTAGGGTTTTATGAAAAATCACCTTTCTTATCAAAAATGATGCTAAAAGATTTCAACATCCATTTATAACACTGTGCTTTTTAAGGCTTTTTAAAATTGAAAACCGTTAAAGTATTTTCTCAAACTGTGAAACGATGTCACCTTTTTCAAAAAAAATTATTCTATTTCATAACATAATCAATTTCGAATATAATTTTCCTGTTATTCGTTTTTTTCCTAAAATCAAAAACATTTGCTCTGAAGACGGCTTTTAGTTTACATGCTTAACATATTTTTCAGTTATTATTATTTTATTACTTTCTTATATTTTTATACTTAAAATAAATTTTATTTGAATGCTCCTGTATGTGAGCAAATTTAAAATCGAAACATGTGTCGGTATAAATAGTTAATAAATAATAAATAAATCTTCATCCACACAAATATATATCTTTCTTCCGTTTATCTTTTCTACGTATATATATGTATATATATACACACACGAATGTATATTGGTCTGTTTTCTCATATCTCTCTATCCCAGTCGTTATATATATATATATATATATATATATAAACCTCTCCGAACGAACTGAATGCGACATATGGTAATTTTTTAAGTGAAATCTAACTGGTTTGAATTCAGGATTAAGATTCTTTTAGACTAGTTGCCATACCATGTTTAAAGAACATGTGTGGCCTACTATTTACCCATAGCTGGAGAGAAAATTGTTAGATTCATGCCTTTCCTAAGAGTATTAGCGCTATATGAAATGCAAACAATACAGTCCAGGATTTGAACCCCGTTGGTCGAGTCGATTTGCTACGACGATAACCACAACACCCAAAACGCATTCATCACATACACGTGTGTGTGTGTGTGTGTGTCTGTGTGTGTGTCTGTATGACCATATCTATCTATCTATCTATCTATCTATCCAGCAACAACTTTGGTATTTCCTTTACCATTTTTATTCAAATGTTCAACTATTCACGTATTCAACAATCTGGACAGAGAATTCAATAAATGACTTTCCTCTGTGCTTTCCACATCTCTGTGGCCACTTCAATAAAACAACAAAAGACACCCCCACCCATACACACGTGTGCAACAAAAACGATTTTGTAATGATCATCTCGTGACTGGACGGGACGATTAACGCGAGGGCCATAAAGATAGGAAATATTTTCCTTTTTTTTTTGTTCTTATTTTTTTTTTTTTGTTAGTTTATGTGTTATTTTAGGTCATCCGCTTGATTCATCAATATCACGTGCTTAATTCTACACGACACGATGACTTTTTTGTTTTTCCTTTTTCTTTCTTTTTTAACTTTTTTTTTTTTGCTTCTTTTATTTATTCGTTCGACACATTATTTTATTTCTTATGTTACTCATAGGGAATCACCATTCTCTCCAAAATAATTGTGACACTACGCGCCAATAGTTTTGTTTGCTTTGTCCTCCAACGGTGCACGACACGTGCTTCAAACAATGATAAAAAGGTGGGAAGAAAAAAGATGGGAAAAATTGTTCTAAACGCATTATCCTAACGAATATATTCCTCGAGTTTGGCTCTAATTTTCTCTCTCTCTCTCTCTATATATATATATATATATATATAAACAGAAATAAATCTGAAAATATGAAAAAACAAGATATTCAGGGGATATATTTCTTTATATATGAATAAGTCACGTTTAACGTTTCATTTTTTAGCCTCCTTCAAGGTGATGTTATTATGGGAAGATTATCATTTAGAGAATTAGGAATATTGTCCTCTCCTATATTGTTATATGCACAACGTTTCGGTCGATGTATCCCTCTGCGTTCTTTTCGAACTCGAGAACCTTCACAGAATTTCGAACCAAACCCTTTATGCAATCCCCGGGGCTAGGTTATTCTAATTCCGTTAACAATGACGGGGTATCGAATTGACTACCGATTTACATGGTTAACGGAATTAGAATAATTTAGTCCCGGGGATTACATAAAGGGTTCGGTTCGAAGTTCTGTGAAGACTCCTGAGTTCGACGAGAAATACCTTCAAGAACGCCGAAGGATATATCGGCCGAAACGTTGTGTATATAACAATAAAGGTGAGGACGATAGCCCGATTATTGTAGATAATATTAATCACATCGCATGGAAGGAGGTGAAAGTATGGCGGAAAGCGAAAGAAAGAAATAGAAAAAGAAAGAAAATGGAAAAAGTCAAGAAAAATAGAAGAAAAAGAATAAAGGTATGAAGAAAAGAGGAAAAAATAGCAACATGAGGAACGTAGAGAAAGAGAGAGGGTGGGAGATAGAGATAGAGACAGAAAATTATATAATATGACAGACAGACAGACAGACAGAGAAAGAGAGAGGGTAGGAAGAAAGTCAGAGACAGAAAATGATATAATGACAGACAGACAGAAAAAGAGAGAGGGGTGGAAGAAAGTCAGAGACAGAAAATGATATAATGAGACAGACAGACAGACAGACAGAGAAAGAGAGAGGGGTGGAAGAAAGTCAGAGATAGAAAATGATATAATGACAGACAGATAGACAGACAACGAGAGAAACCGAGGTTGGCAGAGCAATTTGAAATGAAGAGGCTAGATGAGAAAGATCATGGTTTTGCATCCGAAAACTGCTGGCCTTTTACTAGATCTTGAACATCCAACAACAAAGCCATTGATACTTAATACAAATGAAAACTAAACTTGAAATATGGTTATAATGCTAATACCTGGGCGCCTCGTGTAGCGTAATGGTTAACAAGCTAAACTAGCAAACCTACACGAGTGAGTTCGAGTCTCATTGGGTGCCCCCTTTATTTGGCCTTGTGCCAAATCGAAGCAAAAAGCTTCGTATATTACTATAATGGTGATAGCTTTTGTGGGCAAAACCCTAACCTATTTTTTTCTGGTTTTTCTTAGATCTTGCGTAAGGTTTTAATGCTTCTTTCTCTTACCCACATTTTTACCCTTTGACCTGCAAAGAGTCAGATCTACGATCTGTCAATTTTTTTTTTTTCTTTTTTACGACTATCCAATCCGATGTTCTTGCCTGAATGAATAGTCAGCCTATGTGTTTAATTCTTAGTATATTTCATTCTTTTTTATCTAAATCATCATTCTTTGGTGCTCACGTTCATCTTGTTTCGATTATAGTGGTTTAATATGAGTCAGGCTCTTTTGTTGTTCCAATGTCTCTGAAAGCAGGAAGAAATTGATAAAAATGAACACCACAGGCTTCTTCATTCGTCTTAGAAGCAGTATTCTTCTACTATCTTTGCTTCCTCGTTCTCCGTTCACAGCAAACGTTTATCTCCTCGCACCCCATCCGCCAAAGACAAAAATGCAAGTAAATCACGAAATCTGTGATAAACATATGGACACAGTAGTTCACAGAACATCCCACCCCCACTTATGCCTTTGAAGTGGGGTACACTTTGAATGATGACCTCTGCAATAGCGGTTACGGAGAACTAGCGTAACAAGGGTATCAAGTGACAGCAAGCTTACAAGAAGAAATGATGAAGTCTGTCACCTTGCGCCTCCATAGCATTTGCTTAGAACGCAGCAAAAGCTTTTGTTTTGTAAAAATCACTGTGGTGGCTAAAGTGATTGGCTGCGACATCGTTGTCAGCGGGTTCGAACTCCAATCGTATTATTATGTTCTTTTTCGGACAAATATTCTTGGGAAAGGAATAAACTCTCTTATTCCCTCAGCTATGAATTAAAGAGTATCATTTCTGTTCTTTGAAAAGGATTTTTTTGGCATTAAATAACCCACGAAGGTTGCTATGCCATTAAACAACATTACCAGAGAGAGTATCAATTCTTTAAAAATAAATACATAAATAGCTTTTCCCACGCATTTTCGTGGGGGGGGGGTGTTTTGCGTTTTTGTTTTTTTGTTAGACAATGTTTATTTCTTTTTCTTTTGTTTCAAATCTGTTTTTTTCTGTATCTCAATAGAACCAACTCCCCAATTCTGTTCTGTCATTATTTTTCAAATTTAGTTGTAATCACGTTTGCTCTACTTGTTTTAGATAATGGTTTTGATTTCAAAAACTACAGAGGCAATAAAAATGGTTTGAATGGTACCAAATTCTAATAAAAGAGAAAAAAAATCACTCACACTTAAGCATTCTTCTTCAGACTCGACTATGATTGACAACACTAGGACATTTTTTTTTTTGTTAATCTTTTCAAATCCCACATTATTCGACGTTGAACTTTCAGACGTTTTAGTTTGGTTTGGTTTGGTTTGGTTTGGTTTTATGGCATATCAACCTTTGTAGGTTATTTAACGCCAAATCCATTTTTATGTAAATAATCAGTTCTATTTAAAACAATTCAGTTTAGCATGAGTACACAGTTTAATTGTCAAAAACATTTCTATTTCAAACCATTCAGTTTATTCAAGTAGTTATATATATTCAATTCAGTTTAGTGTAAGTGCAGTTTCAATGTCAGAAACAGTTCAATTTCAAATAATTCATTTTAGCATTAGTACATAGTTTAATTGTAAGTACAGTTTAATTGTGAAAAACATTTCTATTTCTAGCTATTCAGTTTAGACATTTTAGTTATATTTTATCAAAATCAGGGAAAATATATTTTTTAAGCAATAAATAAAATATGATTGATTAACGGCATAACAAACTTTCGTGGTTTATTTTATGCCAAGAGGTTAAGGAATCATGTTTATTGTACGCTCATATTTACATTTTTGTGTAGTTGTTTCGTAATAAATACGGTTATATGATATCAAGTATGCTTATCTAATACAAATAATTTGCACACAGTCGGCTGGGGCTGTAAAATATACCGAGTGCATCTCTGCCGAGGAGTAAAACCCAACCCCCCAAGAGTGTCCTAGCTATGATATTAAACAATCTGATGGTGAGGTTCCAGTAATGCTGGAGCTTTGGGAAATGCGGAGTACCTCTTCATTGCCATTGCTCCCAGGTCCACTGTCCCGGAATGGTAGCGCCTGAAAAAGTCCTATCAATAGGTCAAATAGAATTGTTCGATATTTAAACTAAGTGCAAACAAATGACTCAGGGATTTGTTAGAAATAGAAATAGAACTGTTTGATTAATTTACTGTTTGTATCAACAAAATGTTAACAAATCATATATTCAATATATATGTAAAAACAGGATTTGGCCTTAAATAATCAATAATGGTTGATTTATCATCATCATCAACATCATGTCGTGCCGCCAGCACAGATATCCCAGACCATCTCTCGCCACTTCTCCCTATCATTCATCGCCTCCGGCAGGTCGTCTGGGTTACATCCTGTGTCCTCACATAGCTGCTGTATGTAAGTTCGGGCTGGTTGTCCTGCTTTTGCTTGGCCATATGTGGGGGTCCATAGGAGTACATCACTTACGAGCTCGTCCTTGCTTCTCCAACAGTGTCCAGCGTGTCTGGCTCGTCTAACCAGTATAGTTTTCGTGATGGGAGGCAAGTGTCCGTATAGTTGGTGTCTCGTGGGGTGTTGTCGCCAGGACTTGTTCAATACTGTTCTCAACATTCTTGTGTAGTTTCCGTTTAGTTTCTTCTCCAGCCGTTTGGTTAGCGTCCATGTAGTGCATCCATATAGCAGTATCGATACAACCGCTGCCTGGAAGAAGCTGCGTTTCATTTTATCGGTCAGGTCTGATTTCCATATGATTGAGAGCCTATCGATAGCCGTCCATGCTTTCGTCAGTCGTGTGTCGATGTCGTTTTCGGTTGATGAGACGCAACTTCCTAGGTAGGTGAATTTGTCCACTAGCCTCAGAGAGGCTCCGTCTAGGGTGGTAATGTTGCCCGTTTGGTTGTAACACATATATTCAGTTTTGTGCACATTGACATGGAGGCCAATGCCTGCTGCAGCTCATTCCAAACTATGCAGTAGTGTCTCTGCTTGATTAGGCGTATTCGCCAGTAACGCCAAGTCATCAGCGTAGTTGGCGTCTGTGATTGTTTTTGCGGGGTACCTTTTGCTTCTTTTCTTAGTCAGCTCGAAGCCATTTTCTCTGATTTTGTCGATCGAAGTTCTAAGCATGTAGTCTAGACAGATGATGAAGTGGTATGGGGCTAGCGTGTCTCCTTGTAATACTCCTGCAACAATGTCGAAGTATTCCGTGTCTCCATCTGGTGAACGTACTTTCACTTTTGTGTTTCTGTAGAGGATCATTATTGCTGCTACCTCACACATTTCCAACAAGTTGGTTTATTAACTCCCGTTGTGCCCACGTTGTGTTTGAAAGATCCACGGCTGGGGGATCTGGAACTTCTAACGGCCAGGGTGGTTTGTTAGAACAAGTTGCTTGGGTGTTGGCAACTCAAAGACAAAAAACTCTCTGTTAACAATCAACTATTATTTCTTGAAACACGATAGTGTACCAATCATCATCATCATCATCATCATGTCGTGCTGGTAGCACGGATACTTTCTTATGTGGTTTGAGTGTGGGTCATGGTTATCTTTCGATGGCTGTTTTATTCTCTTCTATAGAATCCACTCTTATCGAGGAGCAGCAGTAGTTCCCCGATCGAACTAACGATCCTGAGCGTAAAGTCGTCAAACTCACGTCCAGGACCTGTTTAGGTATTGAGTTTGGTCGTCAATGGGTTTATTCAAATACCTTTACGTACATCATGCTACTTCCCATGTGTACGTAAAAAAGGGGGAGGGGTTAATTTTAATTTAAGTTTTCTTAAGTTTTAACTTAGTTAAAGTCCAGCATTAAGGTACTTTTGTCAGACTTTCACTTATATTTTCTCCTATCTTCTGATATTGGTACTGAAATGTTTGTTGTTTTTTTTTTGGGGGGGGGTGCAGTATTGGGACATTTTTCGACGCTTTTTAGTTTTTTTTCTATACTACCGTTGGGAGCCGGGGAGGCTTTAAGAATTATATAGCTTTTACAAATGAAAAATTTGTGTGTGTGTGTGTGTGTGTGTGTGTGTGTGTGTGGCATTGGGAGTTTTAGGCTTTTAGTTTTTCTTCTAAACTACTGTTGGGGATGGGGCTTTAAGAATTTTAAACTTTTAGAAAAGATTCAAAAACGTTTTGCCATGGAATTTGTCGCTTTTGTCGTGTTTAAGAGACAGACAATTGAGGTATCTGGCTGAAGCTGATTATTTATGTTACTCGGAGGGTGAGGCTTTTGCTGGAGAGGCTTTAGCTCTAAGAGAGATTTCTTTACTTATTCTCTTGTCTTCGAATATCGGTTCTTCTTCTCTCCGTAAATTTTTAGCATCACTGATTTCCTCATATTGTCATAGATTATTACAAATTTTTTGTATTAGGAATTGTAACTTGAAGGTCTAATCATTTATGAATGCTTAACATTAGTTATTTGAAATCATATAATTGTTTGGGAGGGGAGAGACAGACCTCGAAATCAAATAGACCAACAAAGGTTGACATGACTTAAACCAACCAATCAAGTAAATCGTTATCATTTTTGTTGACCCCTCGAGGCCTTGACAATGCCAGCTGCATTGCATCAAACAGAATCTAATGACAGTCGCTGACGCAGAAAAAGACGTCACGCGGGCTCGAAAGTTATATTCTATTTATTCGTTTATCAATTTAGTTTTTATTGCATTTTTTCTTTTCTGAATTTCATTTATTTTATTTTATTCCAATCATTTTACGGTTGTTTGATTTAAAATATCAATTAATGATTTCGATTATGATTGATCAGATCGATATCGACTTTTTAATACTCTGAATTTTGATTTCTTTGGAGCAGAAAATCGTAAACGAAAGTCTTTATTGTTCTTTAGCTCCTCAACTGGCATGTATATGCACATATACAATCATCACCAGATTTCTTTTTATATCATCATCATCATCATCATCATCATGTCGTGCCACAGGCACGGATATCCCTGACCTTCCCTCGCCACTTCTCCCTATCATTCATCGCCTCCGGCAGGTCTTCAAGGCTACATCCCCTATTCTCACATAGCTGCTGAATGTATGTTCATGCTCGTCGTCCTGCTTTTGCCAAGCCATATGTGAGGGTCCATTGGAGTACATCACTTATGAGCTCGTCCCTGCTTCTCCAGTAGTGTCCTGCATGTCTGGTTAGTCTAACTTGGATAGTTTTCGTGATGGGAGGCAGGTGGCCATATAGTTGGTGTCTTGAGGGTGTTGCCGCCAGGACTTGTTCAATATTGCTCACGACATTCTTGTGTAATTGCCGTCCAGCTTCTTCTCCAGCCGTTTAGTAAGCGTCCAAGTAGTGCATCCATACAGCAGTATCGATACGACTGCTGCATGGAAGAAACTGCGTTTCATTTTATCGGTCAGGTCAGATCTCCATATGATCGATGGCCTATCGATAGCTCTTCATGCCTTCGTTAGCCGCGTGTCGATATCTTTTTCAGTTAAAAACTTGATAAAGCCATAATTAAAGAAATATGTCTTTAAGAACATCGGCTCTATTTGAAATTTTAAAAAAACTTAGGATCTATCTGAATTAATGGAAGAATTTACACCATTTTCTTGAATAGGGGGAATACATTTGGAGAGCCGATGAGACTTGCTGTCACTCAGATTTCAGCGGAAAACCGCCAATTAAGTCTGGTGTGAAAAACACATATAATAATTCACTTCCTGTATGTTTTTCTCTTCAGTGTTAGCTTCTGATCTTTCATTAGGGTGTGATCAACAGCAAGTCTTTTCCGGTCTCCAGGACTCCACTGAGTATTCTAGCTGATCTTAATGCTGCACTCTGGGTGGTCGCAATTCTTCCTCTGATTTCGAGTGTAAATTCTTCGAATTTCTAATTCCCCAATCAATTTTTCAAGGTTTTTCGAGAGCTTCAACATTGATTGGTATCACTGTCATCTTCATATTCCATGGCTATTTCAGCCCTCTAGCAAAGTCTAGATATTCATCTAGACCCCCCCCCCAATTCTGTGATTTGAGGGAACAGCGGAATTTTACAAGGTGACAAGTTCTTTTCTTTCTATCAATTAAATTCAGAACTAATCCTCTGACTAGGATTAATCCAAGATTCAGAGAATTTATAATTATTTTTCCTCAATGCGAGATTTTTTACACTAGCTCTAACAGGTTGATTTTTACTGAAGTCTGAGTGATAGTTAGTCTCTTCAGGTCTCCAAAACTCTTCAAAGAATTCTTGCTGATTTTAACAGTGCTGTGGTCTGGATGGTTTCGATTCTTCCTCTGATCTCCACTTCTCCCCATTTCTTTTCCAGGATTTTGGGGGACAGTTCCAAGGGATTCAACCTGAATTGGTATCACCGTCACTTTCGTGTTCCACGACTTTTTCAGCTCTTTAGCAAGGCCCACGTATATCTCCAGCTTTTCCCCTTCCTTCTAGATGACAAGTTATTTTGTTAATCCTATTTACCAACCCCTCCGCTCGGGCAGGATATGACACAAGGTCAATTTTTAAGCGGAGTTTAACAGGTTTGAATTCAGAGTTTTCCTTCTCCTAGACTAGTTGCCTAACCAAGGCTGAAGAACCTAGTCTGCCCTACTATTTACCCATAGCTGGAGGGAGAATAATTGGATTCATACCTTTCCCAAGGGTATTAGTGCTATGTGAAATGCAATGAGTTTCGTCCAGGATTTGAACTCGTGTCGCCGTGTTCGTTTCCTACGACGATAACAATTACACCACGGGCACCTTTTGTTAATTAATACGAGGTCTAGTCTTTTGCGCGATGATCCGTTTGGATCGATTGAGTTTTGTGCGTCTCATTTTCTATGACAGATTCTGATTTGTGCAAATATCATTAGTCAGCAGGGTCAAATATTAATCTCTTGCACATTCCCCTGTGCACATTCCCACCTAGTCGTGTCTAGTCTTGCATTCCTTTTGTGCCACTTGCAATTCTTTTGCGCATTATCAATTTTTGCTTTGATATAATTTATCCTAATGGCAAAATTTTTAATACAATCAATAAATATTCAGTTTCTCTCTTCAGGTTTCCTCTTCTTAGCCATATCCAGATCATCTCGGGTGCAATTTCCTAAGTTTTACGCTTAAAGAATCCATACAGTTATTTTTCTATTCTTCTATTTATTTGCGCCAACGATCGTTACACTTAACAAACAAGACCCAGCTCGAGAACTGTCACCTAACCATGAAAATGACAATCTCAGTCGCTGAGTTCTAATTACCCACCCCCAGTTTTACTTTCTGGACTTGATGTCCATTTCTCAACCAATGCAGCAGAAGTGTCTCTACTCAGAAAGTCTCTTGCCCAGACGGCTGGGGCTGTAGAATACACCGACTGCTTCTCTGCAGAGGGGTAAGACCCCCCGCAACGAGTGTCCTGGATATGACACTAAACAATCTGATGGTGAAGTTCCAGCAATGCTGCAGCTTTGGGGAATACGGAGTACCCCTTCATTGTCATCGCTCCCAGGTCCACTCTGGCCCAAAGTGTTAGCACCTGATAAGGGTCCAATCTATGTGTTAAATAGAACTAAACCGTACTTCTTTCACTAAACTGATTTGTGCATTTAAACTGCGTATTTATGCTAATCTGAATTGTTTAAAATAGAACTGTTTTGACATTGGAACTGCGTACTAGTCCTGAAATGAATTGCTCAAAATAGAACTGTTTTTGACGTCTAAACTGTGTACTTATGCTGAACTGAATTATCTGAAATAGAACTGTTTGACATCTAACTCTGTGTATTGCCCAGTCGGCTGGGGCTGTAGAATACACCGACTGCTTTTCTGCAGAGGGGTAAGACCCCGCCGCAACGAGTGTCCTGGATATGACACTAAACGATCTAATGGTGAGGTTCCAGCAATGCTGGAGCTTTGGGGAATACGGAGTACTCCTTCATTGCCATAGCTCCCAGGTCCACTCTGGCCCGGCGTGGTAGCACCTGATAGGGCCCAATTTATGAGTTAAATAGAACTAACAACATACTTATGCTAAACTGAATCGTTTGAGTAAACTGAATTGCTTGAAATAGAAATGTTTTTGACAGTTAAACCGTACTTACATTTAAACTGCGTACTTATACTTAACTGAATTATTTGAAATAGAACTATTTTTCGACATTAAAACTGTATTTACACTTAACTGAATCGTTACATATAACTGCTTGAATAGTCTGAAATAGAAATGTTTATGACAATTAAACTGTGTACTCATGCTAAACTGAATTGTTTCGAATAGAACAGATTATTTACGTAAAAATGGATTTGGCGTTAAATAACCTACAAAGGTTGATATGCCGTAAAACCCAACAAATCAAACCAAACCAACCAGAGAGTCTCAGCAATCTTATATCGTCATCATCATCATCATATCGCGCTGGTAGCACGGATATCCCTGACCCTCTCTCGCCACTCCTCCCTATCGTTCATCGCCCTAGGTAGGTCTTCAGGACAACAGCCTGTATCCTCACATAGCTGCTGAATGTACGTTCGAGCTGGTCGTCCTGCTTTTGCGCGGCCATGTGTGGGGATCCATAAGAGTACATCTCTTATGAGTTCATCTCTGCTTCTCCAGCAGTGTCCTGCATGTCTGGTTCGTCTAACTTGAATAGTTTTCGTGATAGGGGGCAGGTGGCCGTACAGTTGGTGTCTTGTGGGGTGCTGCTGCCAGGACTTGTTCAGGATTGCACGCAGCATTCTTGTGTAATTGCCATCCAGTTTCTTCTCCAGCCGTTTTGTTAGCGTCCATGTAGTGCATCCATATAGCAGTATCGATGTGACCGCTGCCTGGAAGAAGCTGCGTTTCATTTTATCGGTTAGGTCTGATTTCCATATAATCGATAGCCTATTGATAGCTGTCCATGCTTTCGTTAGCCTCGTTTCGATGTCCTTTTCGGTTGATTCGACGCTGCTTCCTAGGTACGTGAATTTGTCTACTAGTTTAAGTGGGGTTCCTTCTAGAGTGGAGATGTCCCCCGTTTGGTTATAGCACATATATTCCGTTTTGTGTGCATTAACGTAGAGGCCTATGCTTGCTGCTGCTCGTTCCAAACTATGCAGTAGTGTTTCGGCTTGGTCAGGTGTATTTGCCAGTATCGCTATGTCATCGGCGTAGTCGGCGTCGGTAATTGTTGTTGCGGGGTATCTTCTGCTTCTTTTCTTCGTCAGTTCGAAGCCATTCTCTTTGATTTTGTCAATCGATGTTCTAAGTACGTAGTCTAGACAAATGATAAAGAGGTATGGGGCCAGCGTGTCCCCTTGTAGTACTCCTGCTACAATGTCAAAGTATTCTGTGTCTCCATCCGGTGATCGTACTTTTACTTTAGTGTTTCTATAGAGAATCGTTATTGCCGCTACGGTTTCTTTAGGTATGCCGTACGCTAGTAGGATTTGTTCCATCTTTCCTCTGTGAATGGAGTCGAAAGCCTTGGTAAAGTCGACAAATATTAATGTCGCTTGTAGGTTTTTTGCTCGTACACCTTCAAGGATTCTGCGGATGGTTAATATTTGTGAGGTCGTGGATCTATTTCTTCGGAAGCCATATTGGTTTTTTCTAAGTATGATGTCGATTTTGGGTTCTATTCGGTTTCGTAGTAGGGCATTGCAGATTTTGGCAGCTATGGATGTAAGTGTTATGCCTCGGTAGTTTTTGGCTAATCCGAGGTCCCCTTTTTAGGGAAGGGGAGTATGCATCCCTTCATCCATCTATCTATCGGATTTTGATTGTATACTGCGTTGCAGTGGCGGAGCAGTATGTCGTCGAATTGTCTGGTCTTCCATACTTCCGGGGGAATTTCGTCCAGCCCTGCAGCTTTCCTATTTTTAATTTTTCTGAGAACCGAGTCGAGTTCTTCTTGTGTGAACGGTCCTAGTTTAATGTCTAATTGTTTGCTAATTATTCTGGTGATTGGTTCATGCGTTATTTTTGGTGGGTTTCCAAGTAAGTTTTCGAAGTGCTGTTTCCACAGTTTTATTCTTTCTTGTTGGTTTGCTGCTTTAAGTTTTGCTTTGGCTGTGTTCTTTCTTCTGCTCACTTCGTTTATTGTTTGCCATGCTATCCTAGATTGCCTATCTTCCACCGAGTCTCTGATCTTATCTATCTGATTTTGAATGTATTCTGTCTGTTCCTTTATATATATGCCTGCTAATTGTTATTGTGCCGTTTTTAGTTTTAAGGCATTTGTGTTTGTTGGGTTTTTTCGATAATTTTTGGAGGCTGTTTTCACTAGTGCACGTTTTTCTCTCACAGCTAAAGTTTCCAATGGGACTCTATATTTAGTTTTAAGTTTTGTTGGAATGTATTTTGCTGCTGCCTCGAGATGTGCATTGACGAAGTTTTCATATTCGTCGTTTGGTGTACTTGTTTCCGTCTTTTCTTGTAGTGTTTCGAATCTGTTTCTTAATTCTAATACGTATTTATCTCTTATATCTTTGTTGTTTAATAGGGCCCAGTCATAGTGTTTGGTGGTCGCTGTTCGTTTGGCGTTCTTTCGTAGGCTTAACCGTATTTTCGCCGTGACTATTCGGTGGTCGGTGGACACACCCTCAAAAGAGGAGTATGCCTCGCAATTCAATCGCCATATTCTTTCTTCCTTTCTTCCTAGGGGGTGTCATCGTGGTGTAATGGTTAAAGCGATGGACTGCTGAATCGTAGTACGCGAGTTCGTACTCCAGTCGCGCTATTACGTTCACTTTCGGGCAAATACCCTTGGGAAAGGTATGAACCCCCTTATACTCCCAGCTATGGGTTAAATAGTACCACTACTGTTCTTCTAGGAGAATGGTTTTGGCATTAAATAACCTAAAAAGAGTTGATATGCCATTAAACAAACAAACCAACCAACCTTTCTTCCTTTCTTTCAGGCCCTACTCAGCTTATCTATTTTCTCTCTTTGTTCATTAATTCTATATGCGTAGACACATATTTAATATGTATATATCTTCAAACTGTCTGGAAAAAATATGTGTACGAGATTAAAGATATCCGTCAACAGAGAGAACTTCCACTTTCTTATTAAATCAAAAATATCACTACTTCAACTACAGCACAGTTGGCTGAGGCTGTAGAATACACCGACTGCGTCTCAGCTGAGGGGTAAGACCCCTCCAACAAGTGTCCTGGATATGACACTAAACAATCTGATGATGAGGTTCCAGTAATGCTGGAGCTTTGGAAAACGTGGAGCACTCCTTCATTGCCATTGCACTGATCTGGAGTGGAGCACGCCTTCATTGCCATTGCACTGATCTGGAGTTGAAGCACCTGATAGGGTCCTATATGTGAGTCAAATAGAACTGTTTGACATTTAAACTGTGAGTAAACAAATGACTTGTATCAAATTGAATTGTTAGAAATAGAACAGTTGAATCATTCAACTGAATTTGCTTACAAATAATTCGTATTTAACATATGCATAAACAGAATTTGGCATTAAATAACCTACAAAGGTTGATATGCCATAAAACCCAACTAACCCAACCAACTACTCTTCAATAATTTCATTAACAAAGAATTCAGTCATTTTCTTTCAGCCAATCCACCGTTTCACCTGCACTTCATAAATTCTTCAGATCTGTTGAATAACAAATGTCTCTTCACTCAAATGGCAATTTACTCAGTGACTATCACAAGGTAAACACAGTTTTCTGTCAACATTGAGTGAGATGCAAATTTTCAAAATAGCCAAATGATTCGTCTAAGTCGCTAATAGCCAACCTTCATACATTCTATTCATCAATATTTCCATCGTTACAAATTATATCAAATATACCAATTAGTGATAGTTCTGTGAATATTTCACTTGATGACATGGAACACAATTCATTTCTTACTTTCCACTGAGAAAAAGAGTAATTATTAGTTTTCTTTATTTTCATTTTTGTGCGATGTTAAGAAAAGTAAACATGGCGACCGTAGTCGAGGGCGACCAAAAGGCTCCCCTTTCAATAGCTACTACACCGAGGGATAGGGGAGGGCGCTACTACTTTCCCTGGATTGCTTCGCTTTACCCTTGATATGTACCTTATACTGCTGAGGGTTAAGCAAGGAGGTATCACGTACTATTTTTAAAGTCTTTGATATGACGCGACCTGGGATTGAACCCAGGTCTCCCGGAACATTGGCGAACACTCTAATGATGGAAGATTATCTCAAAATAACTTCAGACTTCTTGGTTTATTTTTTAATGGCATATCAACCTTCGTGGGTTATTTAGTGCCAAAGCTATCTTTTTGAATGTTTTAGCGAGAAAAAAGTTCAAACTCGCTTACTATAATGTAACAGTCCAGCACGTTAACCAAAAATTATCTCCCTTTCCAGACTCCTGCTATTATCACTAAGTAATTGTTGTGACCGATTATTAGGGGTCAATAAATGAATAACTCAACACGGAGATACGAGGTGCTACACAAATGTATCTAAGTCTCTGAGGAGTGCCTCCTTGGTTCAATGTACACGAAGACAGGCAAGGTACTTACTTCAGCTGCTGCTCTCCGTTCGACCAGCTTAGTTCTTGATTAATATTCTCTTTGGGTAAGTCAATTATTCTGGTCATAGGTGAGTCACCTATAACAGTAATCAATAAATATTTAAAGGAACAAATTAATTCACTGATTAATTTTAACGGTACGTCAACTGGTCTTGGATTATTTTATGTCTTGGGGTAAGGGTATCGCGTTTAATTACATGACTTGTGTAATTGTTTCTGAGATTTTTTTGTGATATACGATCACATTGAATACGAATAATTTTTAAACATAAAATTGACTTTAAGATGGAGCCCTAACAAGCACTATCACTGTAGGTCAGAGTGGAATTGGAAGTAATGCCAATAAAGAGGTACTCCACACTTTCGAAATCTCCGGAACTAGAGCCTCTTTATCAAATGCAGGTTATTGTCATAACTAGGTCACCTCTTTTTTGCAGAGGAGGAACAGATTAATTTTTTGATTTAAGGAAATTTTGATTTAAGGAAATTTTTGTGTCATGGTAAGGTGGGAATTACCATCACAAAGAGAATTAAGAGATATGTAATATAGCGAATAAGAGAGAAGCCAAATATTTGGTAATAGTATATTTATTTGATAAAGAATTCATACACGATACATTGCACTCTATCTGTCTGACAGGTAATTAATAAGATGGACGCAACCATTCTTTTACGGTCCACAGGGGAGGTAGGTTATCCTAAACAATAGAATTATATAGAAATTTGACGTTGCATTCGCTAAAGAATAAATTAACTAAATACTATAAAAACCAGATCCATGTAGACTATCTTTGTTTAATGGCACATCAACCTTCATGGGTTATTTAATACCAAAGTCATCTTTACACATACCTGGAGAGGATATGGTTGTTCATACCTTTTACGAGGAGATTTGTCCGAAAGTGAACCCACTTGCACGACTAGCGTTCGAACTCGTTTACAACGATATCACGGTCCAGCACTCTAGCCACTACGCCACCGGACCGAACAATCCTTCCTCCGTGACTGTGAATGCTGAAGATTTTATATTGATACGAGACAATGACACACCATTTGTTAGTTTACAAAGGTTATTGTCAGTATTGCAATTTAACAGGGGGAGAAGTCTTAAATAAAGTCAGTGAATTCTAAGCCCCCCCCCCCACTGGACTACCGTTGGTATTTTGAGATTCAGTGATAGTTTTAAACAGGAAAAAAGTCCATATCAAATATTGTTTTTATAAGGTTAATTACAATTAAAACTTAAATATTGGCTTTGTTCACTTTGTTGGAAAGAAATTTATTTGAAACATAAGTGTTAGAAATACGCCCGTTCAATTAATTAAAGGGCGGTGGGTGACGTCGTCGGTTATGTATTTTAGGTAGGTCATTGCAGGGTTCTGGATCTTTCAACATAATACCCGGCACACAACGCTAACAGCTAATTGTTCTGATGTAGAGATTTGCCAACATAGACCTTGGTTTCTACGCACTGGATTGGCTATTGTTGTAGCCAACCAATTCGCAGAGTGGATGCTTAAAACAGATCTACGTGGTGTTAACACTTTTTTTTTACTGGCAGGAGGCAGATCTAGCAGTAATTTGAATACCTCCTTTGGACAAAAAATTATGATGAATGTGGCACAATGTGTTAAATACTTACAAAACTATACGGGCTATAATAAAACGCCATACATACATATACATATAAACGTATTAAAATACCCCTCCTAATATTAAGAAAATATCTGTATTATATGGTTATATTTTAAAAAAACCTTTAATTCCGGAGTATGTGAACGCAAAAGAAAGACAGTGGATGATGAGTTGGCCGTTTAGTTCACTCGAGGTTTTATTAGAAACAAAATGTTGAGAGTGGTTCTAGAATTCACACCACAAAGATGAACAACGCAGACAAAAAAATTCACAACATTAAAATATAAAACAGATAATTTTATATGCTAAACAACAAAGAAAAAAACAATACAAGGTAGCAGTTCTAACTTCTCTCTCTCTATATATATATATGCGTGAGGAAAGTAAGAAATATCATAGTAGCGATGTATTCGTCTGCCCGTTAGTTAAACGTGTGTATCAATATGTGTGAGGAGATTTTGACGTCCAAGCAAAATCTAGAATATTGCAGTGTGGCGAATATACCAATTTCATTATGGCAATGAACGTAGTTTTACTGGCTCCCATTTTAGGCTGCGTGTCTGAAGTAGTACATGGGGAAATGTCTGAGAGAAAGAGAGAGAGAGAGAGAGAGAGAGAGAGAGAGAGGGAGAGAGTGCTGTCAAGTTGGAAGTCAGAACGTGAGAAAGCTTTCAAAGGTGTAGAATACATATATAGGTAGCCATGTCACGTGACCGGCTCCAAATGCAAGTTTTATTTTTGCGCGGGACAAATTCAAAATGCTCGAACGTTGATGAACGCATCGGCACGTGACTACTCTGTCCAATCATTGGAATGGATGACAAATCCGTGTACAATTTTGACGAAAAGAAGTTATTACATTTAAATATTAATAATAATAATAATAATAAAATTAGAATGAAAAATAAAATAATAGCATAAAAATAAAATAAAAGATATGTGTATTTCTAAAAATAAGGGGATTCAAGAATATTATCAGATTAAGATAATTCGTTCAACAATTATAATAATTATCAATATATATATATATATATACACACAGACACGCGAATTTATGTTTCGAAATTCGAACAAAGAAAACGAAATTCTAATTCAAAATATGAAAGGTACATTAACATTAGAATTTTTTTTTAAATGGAATTATCTGCAAGGAAACGAAATTCGAATCGAGTAAATATTTCAAGTTTATGCAATTACAAAAAAGATTTTTTGAAAAGTGTTACGTTCAAGTTAGTGAACGCTTGTAATATAAAATAAAGGACAAACCACGATATGAGAGGAAATAGAGATATATTCTCAGGAAAAAGTATATACAATAGAGAGATTATTAGTAGACAAGAACATAGGATTAGTGAACGCTTGTAATATTAAATAAAGGACAAACCACGATATGAGAGGAAATAGAGATATATTCTCAAGAAAAAGTATATACAATAGAGAGATTATTAGTAGACAAGAACATAGGATTAGTGAATACAGAATAAAGATATAGTCCAACGATAGTATTGGCTTCCGTTTTTACGGTAGCAAGTAAGGTGATCTAGTGCAATCTCCAGTCTCCAACGCTCTAATACTATTCCTATAAGAAGCTGCTCTTCACCTTCTAGTCTGCTTTATTTCTTTTGTTTACACAAAAGAAGGCACAAGGCCTTGAAGTTTGGGGGAGTGGAAGGGAACGGTCATGCTTTTCTATATATTCTAAGGGGACCTAGCTAGCCACATTCGCCGACCCATTCAACAGTACAATATATAACCATTCATTCATCGCCATGCGCGCAGCAGTTACCAAAATACCACATTTGCTCTATGAAGAAGACTTCACCTTCTAGTCTGCCCTGGTATTTGTAGCTACTACTATATATGGCAGATGGACTAGTTCATTCTGTGGAAAAAGGTGGGTGATACCCAACAAAAAGAAAAAGAATTAAGTGTGTAGGGCTCAAGAGATTATTTAAAACTAGTTAAAATTTTGGTTTAAACAAAGAGATAACCGATATGGATGAATTCAACAGGCGATACATTCAACTTTACTTATTACGATATTTATTAATGAAACATTTATGTATAAAGAAGCACAATTTTGCTTCCTTTTCGCTTTTTATTGTCTTTCCTCTTCTCTTTTTCTTTCTTTTCTCTTTCCTTTCATCACATTTTTTTCTTTTTCCGGAAGAAGATGTTTAATAATGAGTGGATTTTTTTTTATGGTGAGTGGGGGATTTTCCCCTTTTTTTTATTTGTTTTTTTTTTCTTTCTTTTTTCCTTCTAGGAGGGCAGGAAGAGGGAATTTGCTAAAACGTAATGATAACTATTTACAAAAAAAAAAAAAAGAAAATCGCAAGGTCCTTTCTCGAACTTAGAAAAATTTGTCATTTATAATTCAAATATATTCCTAAAAAAGTAAATGGCACAATGCTTTGTTTGGTTTGGTTTCTTTGTTTAATGGCATATCAACTCTTTTTAGGTTATTTAATGCCAAAGCTATTCTCCTAGAAGAACAGTAGTGGTACTATTTAACCCATAGCTGGCAGGATAAGGGGGTTCATACCTTTCCCAAGGGTATTTGCCCAAAAGTGAACGTAATAGCGCAACTGGAGTACGAACTCGCGTACTACGATTGCGCAGTCCATCGCTTTAACTATTACACCACGAAGACACCCCCGGCACAGTGCTTGAAAGCATCGTTTTTCCGTTACCAAGGAAGATAATCTATTTAGTAATTCTCGTGCCATTGTCGATATCTGTTCATTCATTCGATGCTCGATCTAAAAAAAACTCTTCTTTACAGTCGCAATCATGATCATTTCATCTGACTCTCTCTCGCCACTCCTCCCTATCGTTCATCGCTTCTGACAGATCCACAGGGCTACATCCCGTTTCCTCATAGAGCTGCTGTATGTAGGTTCGAGCTGGTCGCCCTGCTTTTGCTCGGTAAGGTGAGGGGGTCCATAGGAGAACATCACTTATGAGCTCGTCCCTGCTTCTCCAGCAGTGTCCTGCACGTCCGGTTCGTCTAACTTTGATAGTTTTCGTGATGGGAGGTAAGTGGCCGTATAGCTGCTTCTTTGTGTGGTGTTGCCTCCAGGACTTGTTCAAAATTGCTCGCATACTTTTTTCTCCATACTTTTAGTCAGCGTCCATGTAATGCATCCATATAGTAGTATCGACACGCCCATCCGTAGATTCATTCGAACATTGGGAAATGGTGGTCATCTTTTGTTTACTAGATTGTTACTAGAATCATGGACGTGGACGAGTATTAAGAATGCCATTTTGCCTCGGTACCGAATCCGGAAGTAGTCAGCCGAAACCGGATGAAGTAAAGATGTTATTATATAGTAGAGGAGTGTGAAATTCCCTGTTTTTCATTGGCTGTTACTGAAGAACAGATGTCTATAAGAACGGCCGAAGTCCGGCCTTATTATTTTTGCTTTGGTAGAGGCACGAGCGTAGCACGTCGCGATCAAGGAGGCGGCTTGGCTCTCATGCCGGGGTTTCTGTCGGAGCCGATATGATGCAAAAAAAAAACGAAATCGGCGATGAAGACAGTGCATCACTGAAGACTTCCCTAGATGCATCTAGAATGTATGATTGAAATTGCTATCAAAATTATCTATATCATCAAAATCAGTATCGATATCAGTAACAAATCAATATCAAAATAAACAACGTCAAAATAAACAATATCAATATCATATCACTATCAAAATAAACAGTATTGATATCATACCAAATCAAAATAAACAATACCAAAATATCAATATTTTATCAATATATTTAGTTTGATTCGGTTATATTTAATGCTATTTCAAACTTTGTGGAAAAAGTAATGCCAAATCCTGTAGATAACATTATTTCTACACGAGCTAAAGCTCAATTTTTTCCAGGTTCCAAGTTTTGCAATTTATTGTTTGCACACAGTTAAATGGTTTCAAGTATTGATTGCAAGATGGTTTCACTCTTTGCTAATATCAAAAATTTTATTTGATATTAATCATTTGTTTGCATATAGTTAAAGGGTCTTAAGTTTAGTAACTGATTCCTATTTGACCCCTAGATGGGACGCTAACAGGTCCTTCAACTCCGAGTGATAGTGGGTCTTGGAATATTGGCAATGAACGGCTACTTCACATTCCCAAAGCTGCAGAATTCGAACCTCACCATCAAATGGTTTATAATCATATCCAGAATATTCTGCAGATAATCAATCGACGAATTCTGATATCGTTATATCAATTTTATATCAATATCAAATTAAACAATATCAATATCAAACCAATATCAAAATAAACAATATCCTATCAATATGAAAACAAGCAATATCGATATTACATTAATATCAAAATAAACAATATCCCTGTTTCAATATCAAAATAAACAATATCAATACCAAACTAATATCAAAATAAACAATATGAATATCAAACCAATATTAAAATAAACAATATCATATCAATATGAAAACAAACAACATCAATATCATATCGATATTAAAATGAACAATACAACAATATCAATATCAAAATAAATATTATCACAATATCATTATCAATATCAAAATTTCCTCATAATTCTATTTTAAATCTGTTGTCACTTTTCGTTAAATCTGCAACTTCTGATTCCCATCAACCACTGGATAAATCATCATCATCATCATCATCATATCGCGCTGGTAGCACGGATATACCTGACCCTCTCTCGCCACTCCTCCCTATCGTTCATCGCCCTAGGTAGGTCTTCAGGACAACATCCCGTATCCTCACATTGCTGCTGAATGTATGTTCGTGCTGGTCATCCTGCTTTTGCACGGCCATGTGTGGGGGTCCATAAGAGTACATCTCTGATGAGTTCGTCCCTGCTTCTCCAGCAGTGTCCTGCATGTCTGGTTCGTCTAACTACTGGATTAATATATATTCTAAATTCACGCAATTTATGTCACTAGTTAAAGATTAGGTTAATCTTGTATCGCCAGTAGATTCTCAGATTACGTTCATTAGTTTTTTCGACACCCAAGCCCAGATACACTATGTAAATCTTCCATGAAATCTTGTAAAAATATTTATACGTATACATTTAACATTTGTATGTAATTTATTTGTGACACTATGTGGGTGGTCCGCTAAGCAGACGATCCCTTTGTCTGTTTTGGCACGAAACCAAACAAAGGCCTGAGCTCAAGATCTCGACGCGACCGGAAGTAGGCAAGGGAACGCCAGTCAGGGAGTTGGAAGAAGGAGCCCAGGGAAGCAGTTGGCGACGGGCGACGGAGAGGGGCAGTTGGCATTCGACACCGAGGAGCAGAAAAGACCAGTCGGCATGAGAGAGAGTCCAGCATCTGTGAGGGAAGACCAGTCCAGATGAGTCAGCATTCCTCGTGGCTTTGTGGAAATTTCGCGAAGGATGCACGTCGTCGTTAGTCTACAGATGCACAAAGGAATGCAGAGTGTCACAACTTGACCTTCTTGCACTTGAGTTAACCCAAGCCCATATTGTTCGTTTGTTCTTTGTTCTTTTCTCCCACTCCCTTGATTGTATTTCTTGCAGCCATGAAGAAATGTGTGATACCCCTGTCGGAACCACTGGATGATCACCGGCCAAGATCGAAATGGTTTAAAGAAGTTGATGTATTCGGAGGCCGATTGGGTATTGTCACATATTGATTTTCATATAAAGATAAGACGAGCGTGACTTTTCTTAACGACTGTTGATTGTTTTGATTTCAAAAAGACTTGTTTAAATTTTGATCCGCCAATCTTAATTACATTTTGCTTTTTCATCCATTACATAGCAAACAAAAATACGGCCTTTCTGTTTGTACGCCGTTCCAGAAAATTGGACCAAATTCTGAGAATTTTTTTTGAATTCTTGAAAAGGTCCACGAGGTAAGGATTGTCATAAATAGATTCATAAACATTTGGATTGGTCATCAAATTTCGTTTTTAATTATGAATCTGTACAAAACTGAAAAAAATCAGAAATACTAAATAAAACCAATGCCTTAGGGTACGTATACTAGTTGTAAGCAAATTGGTAAAAACCATAGTAATACGATTCATCTATTGAAGCAATAAGTTACTTCCAGGGTATGTGTCGTGTTGTATAGGGAAAACATTAACAACATCAGATACAAAAAAGTCAGTAACATTGTTGGAGCAATGATGGGATCTAATACAAAATATCTATATCATAGATACCTGGATGGCTGCTACATTAAAGCCTAGATGGGGCGCGCTTTGAGCAACGGTTATCATCGTATAAAATGGAATCTATGATCTGAGTTCAAATCCTGGACGAGACTGCATTTCATTTCGCGCTAATGCTCTTTGGTAATTGTTTTCCCCCTCCCCAGCTATAGGTAAATCATAACGTGGAATTGGTTCTTTAGCCTGGGTTTGTTAATCAAAGACAAGGAAAACTGAATTCAAACCAGCTTTACCCCGTTTGAAAAAATTGACCTCGTGTCACATCCTAATCGTGGCGGAGAGGATGAGTAAATTGAAGCCGAGATGACGGGCGTCTATAATAATATGACAGGGGCTACTATGTTGACCAGGAATAAAACAAAGTATTCAAGAGATACTAGTTGATCACGGTGAGTATTAAAAAAAACGTTCGCGTGATCTTCAACAAGTCAAAAAGAAATTAAAAAAAAAAAAACAACGCTTATTTTAGACATAAAGATTCGATCTGTTGTTTATTCTGAAGACATTTATTTAAAGATTGTGGAAACATGAAAGTTTGCAAAGGACGATTACTAGTCATTGCAGTTGTCTGTTAAAACGCGAATTGTCTCGTATCGTAAATTTTATTCACGTTGCAAGTTGAAATGATCATTTGGTTTTCCTTTGATCTGCTATACAAGTCTAATTCCCTCATTACTGGTCATAAAGGCCTCTTTATAAGCCAACGTCTTTTGTTTAACTATTGAGATTGATTTGCATGGCCAGCATTTAAACCTGTCGTCGATCCAAACTTGAGTGCCTATATTTACATTCTGTCGAGGTGTAGGAGCTTTATAATACCACCAAAATTGAGGTGCCCGTAGTGTAATGGTTATCGTCGTAGGAAATGGACACGGCGACACGAGTTCAAATCCTAGACGGGACTGATTGCATTTCACATAGCACTAATACTCTTGGGAAAGGTATGAATCCAATTATTCTCCCTCCAGCTATGGGTAAATAGTAGGGCAGACTAGGTTCTTCAGCCTTGGTGAGGCAACTAGTCTAGGAGAAGGAAAACTCTGAATTCAAACCTGTTAAACTCCGCTTAAAAATTGACCTTGTGTCATATCCTGCCCGAGCGGAGGGGTTGGTAAATAGGATAATACCACCAAAAATAATTGCAGTTGATTTGAGCCGGTAACCAACACATTTATCATACAGCTCTCTGTGGATGACAAGCAGGCTTGGCAATATCCGTGACAAAACCGACTGGATTCTGGCCAATAATTAAATACAACACTAATCAACAACTCAAGCCCTTAAATATGCAACCTAGATATTTTAGAAGGCCAGAGGCTAATGAACTATGTCACAGTCGTGGCTGAACTATTAAAGGTTAAAAGTAAATATTTTAGTGTTATGATGAATAGTGCAATGTGCCTTACCATAGCCCTGTCTATGTTAAGGCTTCAGATATGAGATCTGGCGAGTATGGAGCACGCTTTCATTGCAATTACTCACAGGTCCACTCTGAACCAGAGTGGTGGTAATTGCTAGGGTAGAATAAATCTGTTTATAATTGTTCGGATTCGATAGGACCGTGTACAAAAAACTGCAATGAACGCAACTTGTTGTCTGACCCACAGGAAAATTGGCAAAAAGTTGATTCGGACTTCTCTTGGTTCTGGCTGGGTCGGAAGACAGCCAACTTTACCGGTGTTGTTAGCTGGTCAACTACTTCAATATGTCAGGAACGCTTGTTAACAGTTTTAAATAACATTTATTCATTATACAACGATAAAAAAGAATCATGTACAACAATAATAACAACAAGGACTTTTAGTTCGGAGATAAGTTGACTGGCGATAACAGTCAGCCTCGAGCCCGTTTTGAGCAAACAAATGTTGTGAGGGACGGTCAAGTTGAGGACTCTGGGTAAAGCGGCAGTGATGGCGAAGAGGGTGGCAAGAGCTTCAAGGCTTCCGTCTGCGGAACCAGCTTTTAATCTCCCTATTCCCTTTTCGGAATCTTCTTTTATGGGGATCCAGACCTCTGAATACATGGCTCTGATTGGCCAGCCAATAGAAACGCAAAACCAATCGTACCAGAGCGCAATCATCAGAGGGGGGGGGGGTTAGAGAAACCTCACTCCGAGGCCCGTGTTTAACCAGACAGCCAATTAAGAACTATGGTCCTACATTGCACGTCTTGGGCAGGAGGGAAGGCCCCACACTGCTTTTCTTTGATTGGTGAGCCACCTGATAATATTCTAATATTGTTTTAATGGCCTTGTGTCAGGCGTTTAGCCGTAATTTTCCGTACTCTGCGGACATAAGAATATGAAATAGAATTTTGTTTGTTTCTAACCCGTCAATCAAAACCCAGATCAAAGCCCAGATCGGCCGTTTCATCCCGTCAGTAAACAATCCTGTTGTCCTTGTTACAGTGACCCTCTTTCACACACGGTGTTACCAGGTGTGGGTACATTATTATCATATTTTTCAACACTACCTTACCAAAAGACTATATGTAATCTTCAACAAATTATCCAATTAGTCCTAAGTATCTAATTTAATATCGCCTGTCAACTTGTAACACTAAGATAGTGTTAAACACTAGACAGCATCTAGTGTCCGCCGCAAAGAATTGGTGTGAGTCTTTGCTTGTCGACGAGCGCTGTCTTGCTCATTTGTTGGAGTCCATAAGAGAATATAACTTCATCTTTACTTCTCAAGCATCTCTCGAGGGGGGGGCAAAAGGCCCTACATTGGTCGTTATATATATATATATATTCAAATAAATTATCAAAGGTTAACAACTTATTGATTGCAAGGAAAACATATAGGCCAAGGTGAGGGCATGTTTATTATTAAAAAATGTATATATTTGAAGGACTGGTTTCGTCTGGCTCTTGTCAAGATCTTAACGCCAGAAAAATATTTGAAAGGGGAAATTTAAATGGAAAAAAATAAAGGAATGGAGAACAGGGGAGGAAAAAAACACTAAAAGCGGGTAGTAGTAGCAAAGAGCAGATGGCTAGAGACTAATTACATTAAATCCCAACAGACAATCCCTCTGTTTACAGAGGGAAGGTTGAACGGTGCGAACGTAAAGAGTCTCTAACACTTTGAGATGAAAAGGCGAATGTGACAGACTCAGAATACTGAATCGGTCAACATTGAAGTCGGCAACACATTCCCTAATATTAATCAAGTGCTCCGCTATAGAGGACCCAGATGTATTTGCAAGCTGACCTCTTATAAGCTTAAGATTTTAAATTCGAACTGGAAGATGTTGTCTTATGCGGAGATCTAAGCGATTAGAAGTCCTGCCTACGTAGTCACTGCCATAACTACACGTGTAGGATAAAACAAAAGAATTTCAGAATTTTCCTTGACTGGTTGCCATACCAAGGACAAAAGCCCTACCTAGTTTGCCCTACTATTTACTCATAGCTGAAGGTAAAATTATTGTATTTATTAGCGCTATACAAACAGTCCCAGCCATGATTTGAACTCGGGTCACTTTGTCACATTCCTATAGTAGTAACCATTACACCACAGGTGCGTTTTTATTAAATACACTTTATTTAATATATCATATAAAATATTTATCATACTATATTGCATATATATATATATATATATAATAAAGAAATATAGCATAATGTATATATATATATATATATATATTGTTCAGTTGGCGGGCCGTAGTCGAGGGTGACGAGAAATCTCCCTTTTCAATCGCTACTACACCGAGATGAAAAAGGGCGCTACTCCTTTCTCTGGATTGCTCCACTTACCCTTGATTTCTTCCTTAAAATGCTGAGTGTTAAGCAAGGAAGCATCAAACACTATTTTTGTGTCTATGGTATGCCAAGACCTTGGATTGAACCCCAGTCTCCCGGGCTTTTGACGAACATTCTAACAACCATGGCAATGGGCCAGTGATATATATATATATATATTGTACCAGATTATATATATATATATATATATATATATTGTACAAGATTATATATATATATATATATATATATATATATCACAAAATTTTATATGATTAGGAAATTAAGCATATTATTCAAATGAATGATTATTGCTTCCAGCGGAAAAACGTGGGTGTCATTGGGTACATTGTCGTTAATTCTGAAAAGCTGGGTAGGAAAGTCTTCTTCGTAGGGTAGATCAGAAGGGGTCGCTTTTCTGGGAAATGACTTAGTGATTTTACTTCCTCGTCTATTGACTTGGTTCGTTTCTCACTTCATGTCAGTATCTGTTGAGTACATTATCGTTTTCTTCTTGGGGGGAGGCTTTTTCCGGAAGGAAATGAAAAAAATTAGATTGACTGAGAGAAAACAACAATGATATTTCTTCTCCTCATTGAAAAATTCCTATTTATTTCTTCTCACTTCCTGCTAATTAATTAGGTTTTTATTATTGATCTTATATCGTCTTGTATATATATATATATATATATATATATAGGTACAATGTTTTTTCGAAAAATATTTAAATAATCTGTGAGTGTGTGTGTGTGTGTGTGTATGTGTGATTTATTATGTATTTTTACATCAGTGTTCGCCTATCGGTCTGGGAGATCCGGGTTCATTCCCAGGTCACATCATACCTCCTTGCTTAATACTCAGCAATATAAGGAACGTATCAAGGGTAAAGTGAAGCAATCTAGGGAAATGAGTAGTGCCCTCCCCCTACACCTTGGTGTAGTAGCTTTTGAAAAGGGAGCCTTCTGGTCGACCTCGACTACGGTCGCCCAACTTTACTTACTTTTGCTACATTGTACCAGATTATATATATATATATATATATATATAAAAGCGTATATGTGAATATATTCTTGAAAATTCCTTCGCTTACACTGAGATGACGATTACTCAGGGGTACGATATTCGACTGACATAAAATCAGCCGGGTTTCAAGTCCAACTGGAAGCATCTCGCCTCTCAAGCCACACTGAAATGTTGTGATACAACGAAATAGTTGGTCGGTCGATGACAATATATATGTATATAGATTGAAGATGCTTTAAAAATGAAAATATTGCTGGAACTATATATAGTTCCAGCAATATTTTCATTTTTAAAATGTTCTCAAGCGGATAGAAGAAATCTTAAATGCATAAGCTGATTGTGGTGGTTATCTTCAGGGGAAAAGTTTGGTTTGGTTTGGTTTGATTTGGTTTGGTTTGGTTTTATGGCACATCAACCATTGTGTGCTATTTAATGCTATATCCATTTTCATACATATAAGCAGTTCTATTTCAAACAGTTTACTTTAGCATAAGTACACTGTTTAAATGTCAAAAACTTCTATTTCCAACGACTCAGTTTTGTATAATTGTTTACACACATTTAAATGTAAAAACTGTTTATTTCTAACAATTCAGTTTAGTGTAATTACACAGTTTAGCTCTATTTGACCCATATATAGGACCCTATCAGGAGCTAACTCTCCGGGCCGGAATGAACAATGTGAGCGATGGGAATAAAGGGGATTCTTCTTTCCCCAAAGCTCCAGCATTACGGGAGCCTCACCATCAGATTGTTTAGTATCTTATCCAGGACACTTCTTGGGGGAGTCTTACCCCTCAGCGGAGATGCAGTCGGCGTGTTCTGCAGCCCCAGCCGACTCGGCCACGTAGAAAATGGATATAGTGACTTAAGAGGCTATTTGTATTTCCCTTAGCACTTATACCTTTGAGAAAGGCATGAATCCAACTATTCTTCTTCGAGCTAACGGTAAATGGAAGGAAAAACTCGGCTTTTTAACCGTCTTATGGCAACCGGTCTAGGAGAAATAAAACTCTGAATTCAAACCAGTTAAGCTCTGCTTAAAATTTGATTTTAGGCCGTATTATGTTTGTTCCGATATGTTGATATATATATATATATATATATATATATATATATTATTTTATTTGAACTTAATCAGGCCATTACCAGGTTGTCTCTATAGGAAAGACCGGTAGGGACAACCATGTGGAGACGTGGCACTCTTATTGCTTGTTAAAAGTTTGGGATTTCATTCTTAAAATTAAAAATAAAGTAAAAAAGGAGAAAAAAACAGAGATAAAAAGTAAAAAAAAAACTAAAAGATAAAAAGTATCAATTAATCGATCGGGTCATCGATCAACGATTAAAAACATTATATAGATAAAATGAATTAAGTGTTGAATTTTAAATGATTGTGCTATTGGTTTTAATGGCATGTCAACCCGACGAGGGCTATTCTATGACAAGGGAATGGCGTTCATTGTGCATCCATATTTCCGTTTTTTCTGTAATTTCTTCCTAAGAGCGTTTTTTGCACACGGTTCTATCGAATAGTAATAGTTTCTTTTTTAAATCTTCTTGACCCTAACAAGTACCGCCACTCTAGATTAGAGTGGACCTGGGAGTAATGGCAATGAAGGGGTATGCCACACTTGCTAGATCCCCAGAACTGGAGCCTTACTATCAGATGCAGATACCCCATTTTTTCGGGCCAGTGTCTTATTTTTTGCACCGGATGCAGTCAACTGATTCAAAGCCTCAGTGACAGGGCTATCAAGATTTTTAACGACGAGGGAGCAAAGAATACCCAAAGAGGAACAAAAAATACCCAAAGAGGAACAAAAAATACACAAAGAGGAGCAAAAAATACCCAAAGAGGAGCAAAAAATACCCTTCTTGTCAATTAAGATTCTAAATTTATTCCGCTAATTTTAATCTATGTTTATTTGGTATCAATTTGTGATTTTTAAAAAAATTCCTTGCATGTTTATAAAAAATATTTTCACTACATAGTGTCTTTCTTCGTTACTTTGAAGAAGAGAAATGTTTTGATTTTTCTTTATGAACATGTTGCAAAATGCCCCAAAGAGGATTTATTTCGGACATCTACGTCTTTAATTTACTGTTTGAGAATTTTCACACGTTTGAGCAGATTTCCTGTTTCTTCAATAAGAAATTCTTCGCAAACTGGGAATACTGAACACTTGACCCTGCTATAAGTCAAATAGTATCACTGCTGTACTTCTACAAGCATGGATTTGGTATTAAATAAACCACGAAGGTTGATATGCCATTAAACAGAGAAGCCAAAACAAATTGAACTGTAGAGCAGTTTATTGAGTGTGCATTGCATTTGGGTTTTACAGCTTTTTCGATGTGGTCTCTGTCAATAAAAAAATCAACGGTTCCACATCTCGGGTCGTTACATTTTGTGACCATTTTTTTTTCACTTTTTTCCCTCTTCTTCGGACACAAATCGAACGTTGGTAAAAGCTTTTTATGTTCGGAAAATGATGTCTACTTTTTTATCGTGTCTGGTTCGATTATCTATTCTTTTGATTCTTCCAAAATTTGGAAGAATCTTTTGACAGTGTCCAAAATGGGAACAAGATATTGGTATTTTCGTTCGTTTGCTGGGGATCGTTTTCGTTTAGGAGTATTTTTACCTTTTCAATTCTGGCATCGGTGGGTTTTATGGGTATTTTCGTCTCTCTAGGATGATCTTAAGTTCTTGGAGTCTTTTATCTTGACGTTTCTCATCCTTTGTTATTGTGCAGATACATCAGGACATATTGAATGGAATGGTTTGCGTGAGAGGGAGGATGTCATGATGTGAAATTCAGACATTGATGGGCCGCTGTACTTTTACAAAAAAAAAGTCCGTTATTTTGGTATCCAATTTCACAGTTCAGTTTAGTTCGTCACCTTCATGACCTCGGCAGTCCAGTGAGTAGCATTCAGAGAGTATCAGGTGAGCTCAGTATCTCACAGTTCAGTTTAGTTCGTCACCTTCGTGACCTCAGCAGTCCAGTGAGGAGCATTCAGAGAGTATCGGATGAGCTCAGTATCTCCCAGTTCAGTTTAGTTCGTCACCTTCATGACCTCAGCAGTCCAGTGAGGAGCATTCAGAGAGTATCAGGTGAGCTCGGTATCTCACAGTTCAGTTTAGTTCGTCACCTTCATGACCTCGGCAGTCCAGTGTGTAGCATTCAGAGTGTATTAGGTTAGCTCGGTATCTCACAGTTCTGTTTAGTTCGTCACCATCGTGACCTCGGCAGTCCAGTGAGGAGCACTCAGAGAGTATCAGGTGAGCTCGGTATCTCACAGTTCAGTTTAGTTCCTCACCTTCATGACCTCGACATTCCAGTGAGTAGTATTCAGAGAGTATCAGGTGAGCTCAGCAGCTCATAATTCAGTTTAATTCTTCACCTTTATGACCTCGGCAAAATCAACTGAATCAGGCGAATTGTGACCCACGTTACCAAAATATTGCAAAAATGTATAAAGATTCGATATGTCAAAGTTAAAAAAGAACTTTTAGAATCTCTAAGGTCTTTAGTTCAAGAGATAATAGAAAACTGACGAAAGAATTAAATTAAACTGCTTTTGTTGAAACCTTGTATAAATCCGAGTTGAAATGACAAATCCTTTCAAAATGTCTGGGAAATGATTGCCCGGTGGCATCCCCAAACAATCGCCATGATATACTCATACATATATATGAAAGCGTACATACAGACATGCACACACACAGACACACACACACATACACACACACACACATACACATACTAATATGAGACATTTGCTTAGAGCAATGTTTCGTCTTTGTTTTCTGATCGATTCGAAATAGTGATCTCCGTAAGCAAATAGTTTCGAGAGAAAAACATTGACGAAGAGGTGAAATCAAATTCTCCCAGACATTTTTAATTTGTGATTTCCTGTTTACAGCAGTTTAATTCATTATACAGGTTTTCACTTTTTAGACAGCGTAAACAGGAAGAAATTAGCTATTCCAGCCTTAGGTTAACTCGTATCAAAAGATCACGCATGAAAAATTGAAATTACGAGCAACGGCTTGCAAGTATAGACCCCGAATCAACAATCTACGAGGTGCATACGATAAGTTTCCAGATTTTTTCGTATGGGCATTTTTATTGAGAGTACACACATGAAACTCTAGTCCCTTTCCAAGTAATCTCCTCCGGCTGCAATGCACTTGTTGTACCGTTCCAATAACTTCTGGAAGGCCCCATGGAAGTCCTCTTGCGTGAGCGGGTCAATGACCTTCGTCACAGCCTCTTTCATCTCCTCAATCGTCTCATAACGACAGCCTCTGAGCTTAGGGAATAACCAAAAGTCACAGGGAGCAAGGTCTGGACTATAAGGACGGTGAGGAACTGTGTTGATGCCCATCTTGGTCAAATAGTCTGTGACAAGGATGGAGTTGTTGACTGGTGTATTGTCCTGGTGGCAATGCCACTGAACCCCTCTTTCTGAACTCCCTTAACCAATTGAGCTCAAATGTTGAAACTTGACATTTGAAGGTTAGTATTTTATGAAAATATATTTTTATTTGTGGCGCCATCTATATGTCAGGCCCGGGACTTATTGAGTGATGTTATATATATATATATATATATATATATATATATATATATATATATATATATATCATCAAGTTGTGCTAATAGCACAGAACTCCCTGACTCTTTCACGTCATACACCTCTATCCTCAATCGCTCCTGACAGATCTTCTACACTGCATCCAGTGTCCGCACAGAACTGATGTATATAAATCCTTGCGGGTTAGCCAACACTACTGTGTCCATGAGTTGTAGTCCATAAGCAAACTCGCTTATGAGTTCGTTCTTGATTTAACAATAGTGCTCAACATGTTTTGTTCGAGCAACCTGGATATTTTGTAAGATGAGAAGGAAGTAACCGTACAACTGCTGTTTTATGAGGTGCTACAACTAGGACTTTTTCAAAATGACACGTACCATCATAGTGTAGTTCCTATCTAGCTTTTTCGCCATGCGTTTTTTTAGAGTCCATGAAGTGCATCCATACAGTAGTACTGAAACAGTCACAGCTTGGAAGAAATTCCGTTTTCTTTTATCAAAGAGAACAGATTATTATACATTTGATAACTTGTCAATAACTGTCCATGTTTCCCCTATACATATGTCGACATTGCTTTCCGTAGATGTCTCCTGCTGCTTGTTCCAGGCTATGATGCAAGGATTCGGCTTGGGCAGGTGTATTTGCGAGATGTACTAGATCATCAGTGCAGACTGTATTTATCATTGCGGCTGGAGTATATCGTCTGCTTCTTGTCTTATTCTATGTGAAACCATTTTTAATTTGATTTTTTGACATTCGGAGAATGTAATCTTGGAAGATTATAGACACATATGGTGCTAATATACGTCATCGCAAAAATCCAGTGACAACGTCAAAGATGTCGATGTCACCATCGGGTGAGTGAACTATCGATTTTGTGTTTTTGTCAAGAATCATTATTGCGGAACAGTTTCTTTGGGATACTATACGCTAATATTTGCTCCATCTTCCCTCTCTTTATGGAATCAAATATCTTCAAAAAATCTATGAACAATAGTGATTTTACATGTATACCGACGACTCAATGGTTTGTTAGAATCTGTGATGTTGAAGATCGATTTGTCCAAAAGCCGTTCTGATTTTCACGAAGAATTTTCTCGATTTCTCGTTGGATACTATTGAAAAATATAGCATTATAAACTTTAGCAGGTTTAGGTGTAAGAGGTATGCCTCAGTACTTCTTAGTGATTATGAGGGTACGTTTCTTGGTGGAGGAGAGGATGCAGCTTTTATCTTTATGACACCCCTATTCATTCATTATGCTTTATGATAAGTTAATTTGACTTTTATCAACGTTTCCTTATATACGAGGTGCATACGATAAGTTTCCAGACTTTTTTCGTATGGGCATTTACAATTGTCGTAGACCCTTGAAAATTCAGTATGTTATTGCTATACATCGTATGAGATGACGGACAATTTCTTTTAATTGCAGCTTCAAACAAACAGCTACAGCAGCAATTGGAATACACCCTACTTAAACCTGATTTTCACAGCTGGTGAATTTCGAAAATGCAATCTGACACTTTAGAAGAACGATATGCAATAAAATCATGTGTTAAATTCGGAAAAAATGCAACAGTAACGTATGGAATGCTTCAGACTGCTTTTGGAGCATCTTGCATGAATCGAGCATGAGTTTATGAGTGGCATAAGAGATTTAAGGAAGGCAGGGTGTCTGTGAGGAATGATGAGAGGTGTGGGAGGAGTAAGGAAGTTAACACAGCAGAGTTGATTGGCCAAAAGGTTAGGGTTAGGGTTAGGTTTACTATGTTGAGGTTTTAAAGGAGTTCAGGAAGAGATTCCGTCGGAAGAGGCGAGCACTCTTCAAATCAGGTCAGTGGCATTTCCACCAGGACAGTGCACCAGTCCACAACTCCATCCTTATCACAGACTATTTGACCAAGATGGGCATCAAGACAGTTCCTCACCATCCCTATAGTCCAGACCTTGCTCCCTGTGACTTTTGGTTAATCCCTAAGCTTAGCGGCTGTCGTTTGGTAGTGCCCTTCGAGGTAATCTCCGGCTGCAATGCACTTGTTGTACCGTTCCAACAACTTCTGGAAGGCCCAATGGAAGTCCTCTTGCGTGAGCGGATCAATGACCTTCATCACAGCCTCTTTCATCTCCTCAATCGTCTCATAACGACAGCCTCTGAGCTTTGGGAATGACCAAAAGTCACAGGGAGCAAGGTCTGGACTATAGGGACGGTGAGGAACTGTGTTGATGCCCATCTTGGTCAAATAGTCTGTGACAAGGATGGAGTTGTTGACTGGTGCATTGTCCTGGTGGAAATGCCACTGACCCGATTTGAAGAGTGCTGGCCTCTTCCGATGGAATCTCTTCCTGAACTCCCTTAAACCTCAACATAGTTGACTGTCTGTCCAGTGAGAACCCAGTGCATGTAGATCATGCCACTGCTGTCAAAAAAAGGGATCATCAAAAGTTTGTGGGTAGATTTGCTCTGTCTGGCCTTCTTGGGTCTGGGAGAGCCAGCATGCTTCCACTGGGAAATCCATCTCTTGGTCTCTGGGCCATAGCAGTAGATCCAGCTTTCATCGCATGGCATTTTTTCAAAGCTTAAAACAGAATTTTATTGCATATCGTTCTTCTAAAGTCCAGATTTCATTTTTGAAATTCACCAGCTGTAACAATCAGGATGTATTCCAATTCCTGCTGTAGCTGTTGATTTGAACCTGAAATCATAAAAATAAGATGTATAGCAATAACATACTGAATTCTCAGGGGTCTACATCAATTTTAAATGCCTGTACAAAAAAAATCTGGAAACTTATTGAATTCACCACGTATATAGTGTATGAGTATATGACAGAAAGATGGATAGAAAGAAAGAAAAATGAATGAAAGAAAGTTTGTGTGTGTGTGTGTGTGTGTGTGTGTGTGTGTGTGTGTGTGTGTGTGTGTGTGTGTGTGTGTGTGTGTGTGTGACAGAGAGAAGAATAGAAAGAGAAAGAAGAATGAGAGTGTGTGTACGTGACAAAAAGAGAGACAAAAAGAGATAGAGAAAGATGAGAAAGGGAATATGTGTATGTGTGTGTATGTCTGTGTGCGTGCGTGTGTCTGTTTGTTCCTTTATTCAAATCCTAAATCACCAAACAAAAATAGTTCATGAATCAAAAACTTGGATTGTCACAGCCGCTCCATTATTTTATTTTATTTTATTTTATTCTATTTTTATCACTCTTTCATTTTCCGTCATCTCTTTCTTGCGTGTAGCGTTTCTTTCTTTCATTTAACTTTTTTGGTACCAGAAAAAAAATCAAATTTTTCACAAGGACAATGCTTGCAAAAAAAACTACCAACAATGCCATCTTTTATTTAACTTAATTAGTCAAATATTTCATTCAAAGATTTTTATTTGTCCGGTCGTCTACAAGAAAACAAACGTACTTTTCAAAGTGTCGTCTGCACTTTAAACTCTCAACAATTGAATTCATTGGAACAATTTGAAATAAGATTTTTGTTTGAGCATTTAGTTAAACAACAAAGAGAAGTGAATCCAGCCTTTCCTGAGAGCGTGAATGAATAGAAATGATACATTCATACAACTACTGACATAGATAGATAGATAGATAGATAGATAGATAGATAGATAGATAGATCCCTTGGAATCCTCACTCTTATAATCAATATTCTGGAAACCTCACCATTTCTGGATGGGATTGTTTTTTTACCTTGCAGCAAATAAACAATTCAAAATTATGACACAAAACAAATTTTGCTTAATAGCTTAACATTCTGGCTTCATTAAATAATCCCTGAATATATTAGATTAAATGATTTGAATTAACATAATTTTTTTCCTGATCGATGAGAAGAAAAAAATTTAAAAGCAACTAATAATTTGCATTTCGAAAACAAATACCCGCCCTTCTTCAAATATGTAAATTAATCAACAGCTAAAAGATATTTTGCGAACACTAATGGGTTGTTTGAGTTGGTTAATTGAAAGGAAATGTTTCTGCCATAAGGGAGTTATCAAATAAAACAATGGCAAGATTATAAAACTCATCCAAGAAGGATATCCGACTTGAAATTAGGTAAAAGATGTGAGTTGTTCACTGTCAACTGTGTCAAAAATTTGATGGAGGTAAAAACACAATTGGATTATTTTCTGCCTTGGGTTAGTGAATAGGCTTTATTCTACGTTAATATTTACATTTTTGTGTAATGGGGGAGAGATTTTCGCCCCTTGTACGGTTCAATCAAATGTGTATGATTTCTTAAACAGATTTATTTGATCTATAAATGGGTCCCTAACCGATACTGGAATCATCACACTTAATCAACATTCTACTAATTTCGTGTCATGCCCAGGACGCCAAAAAGAGGTGTATTGGGTATGACATTTAACTGCATCTCATGATGAGGCTCCAGATCTGGAGTTCAAGAGAGTGGGGATTATCCTTCATTCCCATTACTCCTATGTCCACTATGAACCAGCGTGGTAGTGTCTGTTAAGGCTCCATCTATGAATCAAATAGACTTGTTTAAAACTTGTTTGTATTCGATAAGACGGAATAAAAACATTTAGAAACTAAGAAAAATGTAATATAAACATATAATGAACGCGATTCTCTAACATCAAGGTATAAAATAACCCTAGACGGGTCGACACGCCGTTAAAGTCATTCAATCAACAAACTAGAGGGAGTTTTGAAGACTAAAAAAAGTTATCGATTGAAATTCAAATGAATTTTCCAATCCAGACTGGAAGATTCACTTTTTTTAATCCTTTTGTTTAAATAGCTTTAACTGAATGTCAACATTTTTAGGTTTATTTAATGTCAAAAACAATGAGACTGACCAAGTTCTTTGGAGTAAACGATTGAGAAACGATCAGAATTTTTAACAAATCAGTTTGAGTTATTGTTAGTAAGGATAGAATTTATCAGATAGATAGATAGATAGATACAGAATGGCCCAAATACATAGACATTAACTGATTGAGATAGATAGATAGATAGATAGATAGATAGATACAGAATGGCTCAGATACATAGATATTAACTGATTGAGATAGATAGATAGATAGATAGATAGATAGATAGATAGATAGATATGGACAGACTTAGATAAATAGATAGATAGATAGATAGATAGATAGATAGATAGATAGAAAGAAACAGAATGGCCCAGATACATAGACATTAATTGATTGAGATAGATAGATAGATAGATAGATAGATAGAAACAAACAAACACGTTGAGATAGATAGATAGATAGATAGATAGATAGATAGATATGAACAGACTTGGTTTAGTTAGGTTTCGTTGTTTTATGGCATATCAATCCTTGTGGGTTATTTAATACAAAATCCTGTTTAAATACAAACTTTATATGCGTGATTTATGATCAAATAGTTTGTAGGAGACATTAATTTTAAACAAGCCAAAGCTCATTTGCTTGCACATAGTTAAATGGTTTCAAGTATTGTTATCAAACACTGGTAATTCTTTTTGATATCAATAATAGTACCTTGTAAATAATTAAACAGTTCTATTAGATCCATAAGCAGAACCCAAACATGTACCCCCACTTCAGGTCTAAGTGGACCTGTGAGTGATGGTAATCAAACTTCAAGACAGGAGCCTCACCATCAGATGCAGTTTAATTTTATACTCAGTAAATGCTTTCAAGTATTGCTATAATTCAATTTAATATTACTCACTTTTTTTTCACACATTCAAATGGTTTCGAGTAGAGTAAAGGATTAAATAATTCTATTTAGTCCATAGTGTGGATCCTAACAGGTACTACCACTTTGGGTCAGAGAGGACCTTGAAGAAATGTCAATGAAGGGGTACTCAACATTCCATAAAACTCCAGGACTTTAGCTTTAACATCAAATGGTTTAGTGCCATCTCTAAGTCTCTCGATAGTGGCGTTTTAAACCTTTGCAGAGACGCGATCAGTGTATTCTTCTGCCATATCCGACTGAGCAAATAGATAGATAGATAGATAGATAGAACTCCCAGGGGTGTTATGGCTAAAGTGCTAGACTACGTCATCGAAGCGAGTTCGAACTCCAGTCGTGTTATTAAATTCAATTTCAGACGAATCCCCTTGGTATGAAACTCCCTTATCGCCGAGTTAAAGGTTGAATTTTATCCCTGCTATTTTTCTATAAGGATAGCTTTAGCATTAGATGACTCACAAAGTTCAGATGTCATTAAACAAAGACCCTAAATCATTCCAAAGAGACAGGGTGAATTCAATAAGTTTCCAGACTTTTTTTTATATATATAGTAATTTACTAAGCTAAAACGACCTCACAAATAATAATCTAACTTGCTATCCATTACATCATTATATATATATATATATATATATATATATATATATATATATATGGTGCCTTCAATAAGTTTCCAGACTTTTTTTGTACGGGCATTTAAAATTGTTGTAGACTCTTGAAAATTCACTATGTTATTGCTATACATCTTATGAGATGACAGACCAATTTTTATGATTTCAGGTTCAAATGAACAGCAACAGTAGCAACTGGAATATACCCTACTAAAACCTGATTGTCACAGCTGGTGAATTTCAAAAATGCAATCTGACACTTTAAAAGAACGATATGTAACAAAATTCTGTTTTAAACTTGGAAAAAATGCCACAGTAACGTATGGAATGCTTCAGACTGCTTTTGGAGCATCTTGCATGAATTGAGCGGCATAAGAGATTCAAGGAAGGCAAGGAAGTCTGTGAGGGATGATGAGAGGTGTGGAAGGAGTAAAGAAGTCACTACAGCAGAGTTGATTGGCCAAACGGTGAGGGTTACTATGTTGAGGTTTTAAGGGAGTTCAGGAAGAGATTCCATCGGAAGAGGCCAGCACTCATCAAATCGGGTCATTGGCATTTCCACCAGGACAATACACCAGTCCACAACTCCATCCTGCATCAATGCAGTTCCTCACCGTCCCTATAGCCCAGACCTTGCTCCCTGTGACTTTTGGTTATTCCCTAAGCTCAGAGGCTGTCGTTATGAGACAATTGAGGAGATGAAAGTGGCTGTGACGAAGGTTATTGGCACGCTCACACAAGCGGACTTCCATGGGGCCTTCCAGAAGTTATTGGAACGGTAAAACAAGTGCATTGTAGCTGGAGATTACTTCGAAGAGGACTAGAGTTTCATATGTGTACTATCAATAAAAGTTCCCTTTCGAAAAAAGTCTGGAAACTTATTTAATGATCTTCGTAGATGCATTCCAGTTGGCGACAGTAAAATAAAAGAATTTGATCATACTTGTGAACAGAACAAATTGTGGAGCATTAACGTGACAGTTGTACTCAATAGCATTGGTGTGCTTTGAACTCGTCAAAATCTTAAAAGAATTAAAAATCCGATGGTGATCCAATCGTTATCATAACAGTAAGAAGATTAAAGAGATCGTTGAAATATAACGGAAATTTATTGTGACGTGATACCGACTCATCAGATATAACTGGGGTGGAAATTGAACCTGTACACACGGATAGTCATCTGTATGATGTGTCTCGTTTGATGAAAATCGTGACGATAAAGAAGTCATAAGAGGAAATTGTACGAAGAAGAAAAAACAGCATTGAGCGGATCCGGAAATGAATAAAAGGAAATGAATTTTAAATAGCTTAATGGTACTTTAGCGATGTATTACAAAAAATATCATTTGATCTGCAATCATATGAGTCAAGAAAGTGACATGATATAAATATATAAATGATACTTACATACATACGTACATTCATACGTATTAATGATATTAAATAGAATTATTAGGAAAGGCATGAACTCCTTATCCAACCACCAATAGGTTAAAAAGTCCCACCATGGCCGTTCTTCTACAAGAATGGCATGGTCATTGAATAACTCACGAAATTTTATATACAATTAAACAAAGAAATTAAAACGAAAACAACCGAAACAATAGAAGAAGAAAGAAAGGGAAAGAACAAACATAGATATATTGATAGTTGGTTAATAGACAGAGTAATCAGAGAATTCCCATGACGTAGTAGCTAACGTATAAGACTGTGACACCGTAGTAAGCGTGTTCGATCCGCATTCGTGCTATTATATCCACTTTCATACCTTTGGGGAAGATATAAACACACTTATCTCCTCAGCTAGTGTTCTTTTACAATGCTTTTGGCATTAAATAACCAGCGAATATTGATATGCCATTAAATAAAAAAAAAACACATAGCGTAACGGTTATAGGCGTTGGTTCCCTAAGCTTCTAAGGAGACAATTATCTGGAAGTTGCAGGTTCGATCCTCACGACAGGCGAGTAACAATACAGGAATACTTAACACTTGTACCCGGTTATGGTTAACGGAATCAGACCAGGCGATCCCCGTGGATTCAATAAAGGACTTAGTTCGAAGTTCCGTGAAGGTTTCTTAGTTCGACAAACACCTGAAGAAGGCCGAAGGACATATCGGCCGAAACGCTGAGGAAATAACAATAAAGATGAAGATAATAGTCCGAAAACCCTTAATGATAAAAATAAAAAGAACAACAAATTATTATACCTGAGGTAGATTTTTTTTATGGTCTTCTGAATTGATACCCATCTTTTCATTCTTTTAAGCGAATAGTTTAGTGGTATAATCAAGATGCTGAATAATAAGAGGTGTAATAAGTCCATCCGGAAGATGCTTCTTTGTATTTTCGGGTTTTTTTTTTCTTTCCTTTGTCTTCCAACTATTCACTTTCATTCTCCAGTTTTCATAAAGTTAATTACAAGCATGGAGAATTTGAACATATTTAGACATTCTAATATCCATGGTTGCGATATCATGTCATATCCATGGTTGCGAGATCATGTCATATCCATGGTTGCGAGATCATGTCATATGCTCTTAAGTTGTCTATTAATGTCATGGCTAGATTTTTTCTCTTCTATCTTTTCATATAACTTTTTCACATAGTCACTACCACTGGTTAAGCATTTTATACATTAAAATACGTTAGGTTTGGTTTGTTTTTTTTCTTTAACGGCATATCAACCTTTGTAGGTAAGCCATTCTCATAGAAGAACTAAAATACGTTAGGAACCTGAAACCAATACAGATAAAAAAATTACATCAACCAAGGAATTTATAAACCTTGACGTATATATATATATATATATATATATATATATATATATGTGTGTGTGTGTGTGTGTGTGTGTGTGTGTGTGTGTAAATCTATGTGTGTATCTATGTGCGTGCGCATACGTGCGTATATATATATGTATATATATATACATATATGTGTGTGTATGTGTGTATATGTGTGTGTATAAATATATGTGCATATATGGGTGTATATGTGTGTGTGAGTGTTTGCATGTGTGTGTGTGTGTCTGTGTGTGTGTAATAACCCAGAATACATGGTGGCTGTATATATTTGTGCGTATATATATATATATATATATATATGTGTGTGTGTGTGTGTGTGTGTGTGTGTGTGTGTGTGTGTGTGTGTGTATGAATATATTCATATGTATATATATGTGTGTTTGCGTCTATGTGTCAGCGTGTGTGTGTGTGTGTGTGTGTGTGTGTGTGTTTACATGAGTTTGTTTTTGTGTGTATAATAACCTGGAATACAAGATGATGGCTATATATATGTGTATATATATGTGTGTGTGATATTGGATGCCCCATTCAATCGACCTTGTGCCAAATCTAAGGAAAAGGCTTAGCAAATTACGATGTATGCGTGTGATAAGAATAAGAGGAAAATTGGATCAATCAAACACTTACAACTGGTTTAGTAGTAATATTTCGTTCTTTATTCAAGGAAGAGCGCGTTGTGTTTGATTTACCACTTTTTCACTTATTTTTATCATCTTGTCAGATTCCCCAAAATCTACCATTTCTCCATATGTTGTTTGGGTTTTATGGCATATCAACCTTTGTAGGTTATTTAGCCCCAAATCTATTTTTATAATCAGTTCTATTTCAAACAATTCAGTTTAGCACAAGTACACAGTTTAATTGTCAAAAACATTTCTATTTCAAGCTATTCAGTTTAGACAAACAGTTCTAATTCAGCAAATTCAAGTATATTTTTTGTTTACGTTGTTAAATGTCGAAACAGTTCTATATTAAACAATTCAGTTTAGAGTAAATACAGTTTCAATGTCAAAAACTGTTCCGTATCAAACAATTCAGTTTAGCATAAGTGCGTAGTTTAAATGTAAGTACACAGTTTAATTGTCAAAACATTTCTATTTCAAGCTATTCAGTTTAGACAAACAATTCTAATTCAAGCAATTCAGTTTAACATAAGTATGCTGTTTAGTTCTATTTAACCCATAAATAGGGCTCTGTCAGGTGCTACCATTCCGGGCCAGAGTTGACCTGGGAGCAATAGCAAAGGGGTACTCCGCATTCCCCAAAGCCCCAGTATCGCAGGAACCTCACCATCAGATTGTTTAGTATTATATCTAGGACACTCGTTGGGAGGGGGTCTTAACCCTCTGCAAAGGAGCAGTTAATTTATTCAACAGCCCCAGCCGACTGGGCAATCCATATATGTGTGTATATGTATATCTGTATGAGTGGAAACGTGTTTGCATATGTGTGTGTGTATAATAACCCAGAACACAAAATGATGGCAGTCAATTTCACGTTTTTTTTTTTTTTGTGGGGGGTGATCTCCTGATCAAAATCTCGAAATCAAAATCTTCTAAAACGTGAAATGTGAAATTGCGGAAAAAACTTGCAGAATTTTATGTCCACACTGTTTATTTTTTCATAGGCTCTTTCCTTCTTACTAAGGCCTCCTCCCCATTCATAATACAAAACTTATACATAATAACTAAAACTATATATATATATATATATGAATGTGTGTGTGTGTGTGAGTGTGTGTGTGTGTGTGTTTATATATATATATATATATATAAATAACGGTAGAAATACTGTCAATCATATAAAGATTCAAACTGAACAGTCGTAAAAAACTAAAGGAAAGAGTTCAATACTCGTTAAGTAGATTGAATATAATAATATTAAACAATTCAACTACTAATTTATCTTCCACTTCACAGAGTTTCACGGATGAATGATCATCAGACTAGGTGTAAAAATCGAAATTTGTTTTTGTACAAGTTAACCATTCAAACTTGAAACCCTGTGTAGGTAATGATAACTTTGTGGGTTAATTGCATTTTATATATATATATATATATATTGTTGTTGTTTGCAGTATAAATTCATGTGCTCTTTTGACATCTATAGCCTCTTCACTTGTGTTCCCATCTTGGAAACTATTAATGTAACATACCCATAATAAACGGATGTGTGAAATAGACATAGAGAATCCGAAATACACGCGAAACACTTTACGACTTCTTAGTTCAGGTACGAAACTTTATTACCTTTGAATTAAAGGTTATTCGACATGAGGAGAGAGAGACACAATCTTTCTATGCTGACTGCTTTTACATCGTCAGCTCTGAACCCAACCAACGCGCGGCGCCCCTAGCGCTCAAAGTCGCCTGGCCTCGCCCAAGTCTGAATCTCAACTTTTCCGTTCGGACGCAGGAACTCAAATTCTGACTTTTTCTCAAATCCCTCAAAATCCTCAGCCCACGATTCCGGTGCATGACGTCATTCACACCTCCTGGTCACATTTCCTATCTGGGGTTTTATTTTGACATCTGTGAATGACGCATCCTCCCCGCGTGTGCGTGAACACCTGCGCTCATGTTTGCACCTAACTAACACGTGCACTGAGCCGAAAGGTTCTCATCCTAACTAAACCTAAAGGCAAGATATATAAAACGAAATCCTTCCGCCATTTATATTACATTAACATTTGTGCGGATATCGTAGTCATTTGACCCCCACCTGACATTCCGGAAGCTGTATTTGTTGAATTGATGAAAATGGTAACCACTTCTGTTAAATTCAGTTTTAATAACATTATGTATAGACAGGTTGATGGAATTTCTATGGGTTAAGTTTTGGGTCCTAAAATGGCTGGAATTTTAGAGTGTTTTCATGTGGTTGATTTGTTATTTAAGTGCACGGTACCTGATGTGTACTTCCCCTATGTTGATGACACATTCTGTATATTTGGTAGCGAGATTTACCCTCGAAAAGGAGAGTAATTCCACACTACCATTTCTTGATGTTCTAGTGTACAAAGAGGCTTCTTGTTTCCTAACAAGTGTTTATCATAAACCTACTTTTACAGGTTTATACATCCATTGAGACTCATTTTGCCCTAAGAAGTGTTAACTTAATTTGATCAAGACTTTAATACACAGAGCATTCATGATATGTTCTGAGTCTAAACTTAACTGTAAAGTTAGTTTTATCGCTGAGACGCTTTGTAACAATTGCTTCCCTGAAGACATTGTTCGATCTGTAATCAGGGATAAAATTGCTCACTTTCATAAGACAAAAGTCGCTTCTGCCCAGAAATGTCCTGTTTATCTCAGGCTACTTTGGCTTGGTGATATCAGTGATCGTTTTGTTAATCAGATCTCTGCTTGCGTCCGGAAGTGTTACTTTTCTTCCAGTTTGCGTGTTGTGATTCGAACACGAACTGTTTTGCCATCTGGTCGGAAAGATGTTCTCCCCACCCACCAACATAGCAGGACTTTCATATATTCTTTTACATGTGTTTGCGGTTTGTAATACATCGGGAGAACAAATCAACGATTGGACGCAAGAATTAAACAATATGTGCCTACGAAAATACGGCTAGGAAACTACTTTGCTGGACATATTAACCATACACACGGGTCTTTTATCATATTTACCCAACCCCTCCGCTCGGGCAGGATATGACACAAGGTCAGTTTTTAAGCGGAGTTTAACAGGTTTGAATTCAGAGTTTTCCTTCTCCTAGACTAGTTGCCTCACCAAGGCTGAAGAACCTAGTCTGACCTACTATTTACCCATAGCTGGAGGGAGAATAATTGGATTCATACCTTTCCCAAGGGTATTAGTGCTCTGTGAAATGCAATCAGTTCAGGATTTGAACTCGTGTCGCCGTGTCCATTTTCTGCGACGATAACCATTACACTTCGGGTCTTTTATTGCTGCACATCAGATGAATAACTGTGATTGGGCCTCGTCCAACAGTGCAGACCTGTTTACTATTTTAAGCAGGTCCCACTCGGATTTCCATCTCAAAGTGTTAGAGACCATTTATATTTTGACCCATAAATCGTCCCTATGTAAGCAGAGGAAATATTTATTGGGTCTTAATTTGATTACAATTTAACATTCCCAGCCCTGCCATTTTTTTCTTACATTAAAGAGTCTGTTTCCTCTTTTTGTGTCTAAATCGTTCCCCAAGTTCAAACTGTGATCAGGTAGAACCGAAACTGGTTTGTTGTTCGTTTTTATTTTTTAACATGAATAAATTTGGTCTTTTTGAAAGTTTAAATATATATATATATATATATATAAGGAGAAATGCTGAATCTGACAACATGATAGAAATAAGTGTAAAAGCGGATAAATCAAAACACTTACAAGGGGTTTATTGGTAATATTTCATTCTTTATTAACAGAAGAGCTTCATCAGACTAAATATTTTTTGTGTTTTTCTACATTTTAGCAATTGAAGAAATAGAAAAACTAATGGAGAATATAAAAATGTATAAGGGGGAGAAGGGTCTAAGAACGAGAGATAGATAAGGGAAGAATAAGGAGGTTTGGGTGATGTTGATAGGGGAAGCTAGGGGGTATCAAGTGTATAGGGGTTTCATCAGAGATTTGACCAGTTGGAATAATTTTGGTGAGAAAGAGGGAAATATGAGAGGAGGAGAGGTTTATTTAGAGAAAGAAAAGAGAGAAAATGAAGGCTGGGGGGGAAGGATTTATGGGTATCCTGTTTCATCAAAGACATTGACTGTAATGGAGTATCTAAAAGGAAAAAAAGGAAAAGAAATTCGAGAAAAATCGTTCATAGTATGGTAGTGTTAAGAGGAAAAATATTTTAGTTTTTGCTAAGTATATATATATATATATATATACGTGGACCTTTTAAAAGAGCTAAAATAGTTATGGAACATAAAAGTGACCGTAATACCAATCATAGTCAAAACCCATGGTAGAATTTCCTTAAACATGAAAAAAACCTGAGGGAAAAGGAAATCCGAGGAGAAATTAAGACTACAGCATGGATGATAATAACTCGAATACTGAGAAGTATGCAGAAAAGTATAAGAGACTTGCTGTCACTTGGTCTTCGCTCAAAACAGGATGGAGACACAGACTACTTCGACATTGTAGCTGGTGTGCTGAAAGGAGAGACATTAGCCCCATACCTCTTTATCATCTGTCTAGACTACGTGCTTAGAACATCTATTGATAAAATGAAAGACAACGGTTTCAAGCTGACAAAGGAAAGAAGCAGAAGATACCCCGAACAAACAATGACGGACGCGGACCATACCGATGACTTAGCGCTTCTGGCAAATACACCAGCCCAAGCCAAAACCCTGCTACATAGTCAGAAACGAGCCGCTGAAGGCATAGGCCTCCATGTCAACGCACACAAGACGGAATACATGTGCTTTAATCAAACAGGCGACATCTCCACACTAAACGATAGTTCTCTGAAACTGGTAGACAAGTTCACCTACCAAGGAAGCAGTGTCGTATCAACGGAGACAGACATCAACACGCGACTAACAAAATATGGACAGCTATCAATAGATTATCGGTCATATGGAAGTCAGACCTGACCGTTAGAATAAAATGCAGTTTTTTCCAGCAGCTGTCGTATCGATAGTGCTGTGTGGATGCACTATATGAACGCTAATTAAACATAGGGAGAAAAAGCTCGACCACACAAGAAAGCTACGAGCAATATTGAACAAATCCTGGAAGCAGCACTCCACAAAGCAGTAACTGTACGGCCACCTACCACCCATCCCAAAAACTATCCAAGTTAGACTAACCAGACATGCAGGACTCTGCTGGGGAAATAGAAACGAACTCATCAGGAACATACTCCTATGGAACTCTTCACGTGGACGAGCAAAGGCAGAACGGCTAGCTAGAACCTATATACAACAGCTCTGTGCTGATAGAGGATGTAACCTTGAAGAATTACCGGAAGCAATGGATGATAGATAAGGGTGGCAAGAGGTGGTCGGGGAGATCCGCGCTGGTGGCGTGACATGATGATTTATATATATATATCCGAAGGTCATTCAATGAATAAAGTGAATACTGTCTAAAGAAATTGGAAATAGGAAGCACTGTTTCCTGTTACATCTTTTTCAAGGAAATCAATATGATGGTTTCCGAGACTATCAACATCTGACAGCTGCGCCCTGAACCTTTTCTTTACTGGAGAGTAAACGTGTTTCCACTTCGTGGAATATCTTTGTGATTCAGGCTCGTTATGGCAAACTCATCTTTAACATATTTTAATCATTGTTTTTACTAAAATATGCTTCTCCATTCACATCACGCATTCTTCTTTAAGTGTTACATGGTTTGCACAACTCAGCTAGTAAATCTTTGAAGACAGACCTCTGTTCAAGCCTAGATGACTGTGTTCGTTTTGCTTCCATTTTGAATAGCCTCAAAATAAATTTTCGTGTGATTAAAATAATTTTCGTTATATGTATTAACCCAAACCTCCACACCAGCAAGATGCGATACAAGGTCAATTTTTAAGTGAAGTTAAACTTCTCGTAAACCAGTTGCCATACCAATTTAAAGAGCCCAGTCTCTCCTACTATTAACGCTAAACAACTAGGAGAGTATTTGGATTTCTACTTTTCCCCGAGAGTATTAGCGCTATATGGAATTCAAACAGCTTCGTTCAGGATTTGAACCCAGAACGCGATGTCTATTTCCTATGGCGGTGATTTTTCATCATCATCATCATGTCGCGCTGGTAGCACGGATATCCCTGACCCTCTATCGCCACTCCTCCCTATCGTTCATCGCCCTAGGTAGGTCTTCAGGACAACATCCCGTACCCTCACATAGCTGCTGAATGTATGTTCGTGCTGGTCGTCCTGCTTTTGCACGGCCATGTGTGGGGGTCCATAAGAGTACATCTCTTATGAGTTCGTCCCTGCTTCTCAGCGGTGATTTTTACTAGAAAGCAATTCCAAACAATAATGGGTTTACAATTATGAAAAAAATATTTTGCTGTTTTCAAATGCATATTTTTTATTTATTCAATGTATGATGCGATGTTAATATACGCCAAGCGAGACTGTGGACTGAGTTATCCAATAAAATAAAACCGGATTTTTTCCAGGCCGTGGCTGTGTCAGTACTACTGTATGGATGCCCCACATGGACGCTTACAAAATGCTCGAAGAAAAAACTAGATGAGAACTACCCAAGAATGTTATGTGCTATTTTGAACAATTCCAAGAAGCAACACCCTACAAAACAGCAGTTGTATGGCCACTTTCTTCCCATCTCAAAAACCATTTTAGTAAGACGAACAAGATATGCAGGACATATGAAGAACGTCAATTTGTCCAAGATTCTCCAATTTGGAGAATCTTGGACAAAGTAATGTTCTTCTATGGATTCCTATTCTTGGATGTCCCAGGGTTGATCGACCAGCAAGAATTTACTTATATCAGCTCTGTGCGGACACATGATGTAATTTGGAAGACCTGCTGGGAGCGATGGATGATAGGGACGGATGGAGAGAGTGTGTGTCAGGGAAATCTGTGCCGTCAGCGAGACTTGATGATGATGATGATGATTGAATGACTCTCTTTTATAGTTGACCCAACCAATTTCCCATAAGAAAAATGCGTAGGACTACTATGTCGAAAAACCGTGAAAAAATCTAACCTCACAAACATTAACTGTTAATTCTTTTGAACTTACCAAACACACAAAATGTTGAACAATACACTGAAGTGTCAAAGTATATCATATAAATTCTAAATTAGACTATCAACAATTGAAATTCTCACTCACAAATAAAAAGCAAGAGTGAGACACATTTAAGAACAAAAATAACATGTGATGAACTAGATTAGCAGTCAACCGTAAATATCCTCGAAAAAATACCTTAACTACCTTGGAATTAAAACAAAGACAATTAGGAATTTTATTGATAATAAAAATAACAATACCCACATAGAATTCAGGGCAGGAGTGTATTAATTGCCATGTCTGGATTGTGATTAAAAAAAAGATATGTAGGTGAAATTTGCCATAGTCTTAAACGAATTTACGAGCACAAAAGAGTATTTAAAAGAGCAGAAATAAATAACGACTTTGTCAAAAATAATTTAAAAACTAATCACATCTTTAAAGATTCCAAGATGTTAGGTTTGCTTGTGTTTAGTTTGGTTTTATGGCATTTCAAACATTGTAGGTTATTAAATGCCAAATCCATGTTAATAGCTATAAACAATTCTATTTCAAACAATTCAGTTTAGCATAAGCACACTGTTTAGTTCTATTTAACCCATTGATAGGATCCTATCAGGTGCAACCCTCCGGGTCAGAGTGGACCTGGGAGCGATGACAAAAAAAAACTCCGCATTCCCCAAAGCTCCAGCATTATTGGAGGCTCACCATCAGATAGTTTAGTGTCATATCCAGGATGTTAGTTTACATATATGATAAAAAAAACGCCGGAAAATTGTTGAATTTAAAATAGTTTCAAACTAAAATACTATCTAACAGAGACCGGGGGTTTTCAATGTGTCTCCTTATTTGGTCAGATTGGCGAGGAATAATTGCAAAATCCCAAAATGAAATCATCCGGCTTCACCATTTATTTAGAAAGATTAATCGATAAACAGTCGAAATAAAAAGAGATGGAAATCAGAACAGCACTGATAAATACGGGTAGATATATCAGAGATTATTAAAAGTCGTTAGATATAATCTAAATAATATAAACATTAACATAGATAGATAGAAAGATAGATAGATAGATAGCGAGAGAGGTGGAGTAATTAACATAGATAGATAGATAGATAGATAGATAGATAAGAACAAGCATAGATAGATATATCGATATACAGATAGATAGAGAGAGAGAGGGAGAGAAAGGAAGGATTAACATAGATAGATTAGAACAAGCATAGATAAATAGATAGATAGATAGATAGATAGAGAAAAGTGGTGATTAACATAGATAGATAGATAGATAGATAGATAAATAAGAACAAGCATAGAGAGATGGGGGAGAGAGAGAGAAAGGGGATGATTAACATAGATAGATAGATAGATAGATAGATAGATAGATAAGAACAAGCATAGATAGATAGAGAGGGGGGAGAGAGAGAAAGGGACTGATTAACATAAATAAGAACAAGCATAGATAAGATAGATAGATAGATAAGAACAAGCATAGAGAGAGGGGGGGAGAGAGAGAGAAAGGGGTGATTAACATAGATAGATAGATAGATAAGAAGAAGCATAGATAGATAGATAGAGAGAGAGAGAGAGAGAGAGAGAGAGAGGGAGTTATTTACATAGATAAGAACAAGCATAGATAGATAGAGACAGACAGATAGAGAAAGGGGGTGATTAAAATAGATAGATAGATAGATAGATAAATAGATATGAACAGACTGAGATAGACAGATAGATAGATAGATAGATATGAACAGACTGAGATAGATAGATAGATAGATAGATAGATAGATGTGATAAGGATTTTTTATAAACATTTTGAACGATAATTGCATCAAATAAATTTGAAACAAAGCGCTCCCAACAGAAGTGGAATATTTTAAAATTTTTCTCTTCTTTTTCGTTTCATTTAGTCACATATTCCATAATGAACATCTAAAAACGCTGGCAAAATTATCCTCTATACAATTCACTTCAGTTGTTTTAAACAATCATTCGGGACAAGAACAGGGACATTTCGCAAGAAAACCCAAATTCGATTATAATCAACGTAAACCGTCCTATCAGCTGGGGATGTGGCTGTAGAATACGCCGACTGTATCAGTGCAGAAGGGTTAAACCTACTTCAACGAGTGTTCGGGGTACGACACAAAACTCTCTGATAATGTCTCTTGTCCTGAAACTTTGGGGAATGTTGAGTAATCCTTCATTGCCATTACTCCCATGTTCACTCTGACTCAGTGTAGTAGTACCTATCAGAATCCCATCAATAGGTCAAACATTTGACATTCAAATATTTAACATTCTTGAAGCCATTTAACTGATAGATAAGCTCTCACTCATTTAAAAATAAAGTTACCAACATACCATTCGCTTAAAAATTATATATATATATAGTCATCCACAGACAGACTGTTTCGTTCTATCAGAACTCTTCAGTGTGGATCGAAACCCGTCCAACTTTACGTTAAACTAAGTTTCAGACCTCTCGGCCACCAAGCGGACCACGTTGGCTAAGGGAATTATTATTTTTTTTATTTTATATATATATATATACGAGGATCATTTAATAAGTTTCCAGACTTTTTTCGTATGGGCACTTTTATTGATAGTACATACATGAAACTCTAGTCCCCTTCGAAGTAATCTCCTCCGGCTGCAATCCACAAAAATGTCTGGAAACTTATTGATGCACTTCGTATATAGGATTTTGCATTAAATAAACCACAAGTGTTGAAATGCCATTAAACCAAATAACATACCCTAAACAATGAACGTATGCATTTAATCATGTTTTGTGTATCTAAATGCTAAATTTCTCGCAAATATTTCTCAATAGAATTAAATTACTTCGTAAAATAAAAATGAAAAAGAAATGTTCTGCTTGTTCAAATACTTATGTTCATCATTTGAATTAGCAGAAAATTTGTTGTTTTTATCATTTCATTATTTAACATTGCCGTGACCATTAAGGAATTTGAGCTGCGGGGGATCTAAATTAACGTACTTGTTTGGGGAATCTTTCAAATAGTTGATGTTTAGATTTTTATTTCTGAACAAGAATTTTAAGAGATAGAAAAATATTTTTATTTGACAATTTCTATTTGAATTTTTTTCAAAAAAATTAACATTCAGAAACACAAAACATGAAAGGCAAAGTTCCTGTGGCTCAGTAGCTAACGTGCTTTCCTTAAATATCGTCGTGAGTTCGAACTCCGCTCGAGTTAATACGTTCACTTTTGGACTAATACCCTTGGCAAAGGCATGAACCTCCTTATCTCCCCAACTATGTGTTAAATAGTACCCCTACCGTTCTTCTATAAGTATGGCGTTGCCATTAAATAACCCACGAATAGACCTAGCTCTCAACATCATCTCGAAGAGTAAGCATAAGAAATTTATAACATTTTCTGTCTTATTATCATTAAGAAATAAAAAATTTCAGAACCCTCTGATCATTGAACTGTTGAGTAGATTAGACTTTTGGTCTGAGGCAAGAATGGGGATAGCTGGGTTTTTTTTAATTTGGGTGTGCTGAATTCAATTTATAAATAGTTTTGCTCTATCACCTGTAGTTTTCTGGCTTTTAAATAGTCTCATTTTAGTATAAACAGAGAATATATGTGCATATTTCAAGAGTTGCAGCAGCTTATAACAGATAAAACAGGATAGATAAAGAACACTGATTGAATCAATATACTTGGATGACACAATTACACAATTCATAGTACCACAGATAGTCAAAAGTGTGTTTTCTTAGAAGATCTGGTGTATTTTGCCTCCGGGATGTCACGCAAGAGCATCCAACAGAAGTCTCCCATCATGCCGGGGTTCCATTTGCCTTGATAGTTGCTCTCCATCTTCGTAATGTCTTGGTGGAATCTTTCTCCATGCTCATCACTCACTGCTCCAAGGTTTGGTGGGAAGAAGTTGCGGTGGGAATGGAGAAAATAAATCTTGAGTGACATTCGGCACCCCATATCCTCGTAAGACTTTAGCAACTTCTCAATACAGGCTTGGTAATCTGGTACGCGTGTGTTACCAAAGAAGCCATTACAGACTGACTTGAATGCTTCCCATGCTCTCAGTTCCTTTAAGTTAAGAAGCTCCACAAAATCAGTATCCTTCAGCACTTCTCGAATCTGAGGTCCGACAAAGATACCCTCTTTGAGCTTAGCAGCACTAAGCCTTGGGAACACAGTAGACAAGTGTTGGAAGGCAGCACCATTTTTGTGCAACGCCTTCACGAAATTCTTCATCAAACCAAGCTTGATGTGAAGAGGAGGAAGAAGCAAAAGTGCTTCTAGACCCCCAGTCTTTCTGCTTGTAATGCTGGGATACAGCTCGACTATCCAAGAGCCAGAGAAAACAACAATACTTTGTGAAGCTCGCTTGCATACCCATAAGAAGACCAATGACCTTATTTGTTCCGATTCCTGAAACTGATGATCCTTACATCTTCCTGGACTAGGTTCCACTGTTTAAGCCGGGAAAGCCAAGAGCTCTGACTGCTGTTTTGACAGATACAAATCACGAGCAATATAATTCAGGTCTTCTTGCGTGATCCAGTGTGCCTCATTGCCACTTGTTCCTGAATATGTAGACTCAATATCTTCCAAAGATATTGACTCGGCAGAATCCTCCCTTGAAGGTATTTCTTCATCTGATGAGGAAAGAAGATCCTTATTTACTGGAGGTGTGGGTACAGGAAAATCATCTGAACGGGGAACGGGTCTCATAGCAGATCGAAGGTTGGGATATATGATCTTTTTCCTAGAAGATGCATGGAAACCAGTTATATTAGTTAAACAAAAATAACAATCATCTGTGTGGTTTCGCGGCTTTCTCCAAACCATCGGGACTGCAAAATTGAAAGCCGCTTTCTTGCCATTAAACCATGCAGTTAGTTCATTGTAGCAGGGTTTACAACAGATGTGTGGAGCCCAAGACTTGTCCTGATCACCAATTTTACAGTCAAAATAGTGAAAGTAGGCGGTTCTGAGGAGGGAAGGGATGGTTCGACGCTGTGCAACTGTTGTGAAGTCCCCATACACGTAGCAGAAAGAATTGGCCTTGTTGAGGCATCCTCGATATTTTGACGTACTTGAAGCCATTGGAGAATCTGAAAATATAACAAAGTAAAACTAAATGTGCATTTGAAAATGTAATACTAATATTTAGTAACCTAAAAGATGTGTAACACGATAGTTGAGGGACACCAACCTCCAGCGCCGCCTGCGAGGCAACCTCTTCCAATTACTGCCAAAGTGTGGATTGAGACCTGCTGCCTTAACTGTCAAAATCCGTCTTGGTATATAACTATATATATATATATATATATATATATATATATATATATATATATAATGTAATGCTATCACTTACATTTAGTGCATAATAACTAAAAATAAGCTATATGTCTCACAATATTAGAATTAACCCTGAATTCATATACGCCTTTATGTACCGTATAAGCACAAAATGCACACGATGCATATCTAAAAAAAACTAGAGGTGGTGAGTAAAAACGGATTTCAAATTTGAATTCAGCACCCTCAAATTAGGTAAAAACGGGTATTTTTGTGCTTGTCTCAATTTCTTTGTAGACCAGTGTAATCCTTTAGTTACTGTACCAAAAGCACCAACCACGATTGGTATAAAATCGTCACCTTCATGTTACATAGTTTTTTCAATTCCCTAGAAAGGTCCAGGTACTTATCCTTCTTTTCACTTTCTTTCAGTTTTATTCCGTGGTCAACCGGGACAGCAAAGTCGACAATTTTGCATGTTCTCTTTTCTTTTGTTGATTATTATCAGGTCTGGTCTTCTGGCCGAGATTAGGTGATCTGTGTGTATGTCAAACTCTCATGGGAGTATACGTGTTATTATTATTATTATTATTATTATTATTATTATTGAGTTGAATTAATCATTTGAAACACTATAGCTAAAAAATTACTTTGGCATTAAAAAACCCAACAGGGGTTGACATGCCAAAAACGAAAAAATCAATCTGCAAACAACTTTCAAGGAAACTTTTTTTCTTTCTTTAAACCAAAATACCGAACCCAACCCGTTCTAAAGACACACACACACACACACACACACACACACACACACACACACACACACACACACATATATATATATATATATATATATATATATATATATATATATATATATATATATAAGGTGCATGTCATGGGCTGGTAAGACAAATATATCTCAGCCTACTTCTTATGTAGGTGATAGAATCTAGTGTTCGGAAAAAAATCGGTACATTCTTTTATTCGGGACCTGAACAAATAATTGCTTTACGTTTTACCGACATCCTGTTATTCCAACACACTGACAGAGTATCACTGCTATATCCGAGCGTCTCAAAAAAAGGAAAAGCAAAAAACAAATCTTGGAAGATTTGTAACCAAATTTCTTTCTGGAAATACCTACGCAGTAAATCTGAGACATTTTGGCGGGAAATGTGGGAGCCAGTAATCCGGGCTTGTCAAAGAATATCAGATCCTCGGCTTTGGAAAGCCTTTTACCATTGGTTCTTATTTTGACTCTCTTTATTCCAGACCATTTTGGTGGCTTCGTTTGTTTAGGGTTTTTTGTTTTGGCTTTGGTTGTTGTCTGTTTGGGGGGGTTTATTTTTTGTTTTTTTGAGAGGTGTTCTTTTCATTTTTTCTTTTCTTTTGAGTTTTTTTTTCTTGGTTCATTGTTTTTCTTTTCTTTTTTTTTTTTTCTTTTTTTCTTTTCCTTTTTTTTTTTTTTTTGAACTTTTCTTTTACATTTCATCGTTTTTGCTTTGTAAGTCATTTTATTCAGTTTTCTTTTTTTCTTTCTTTCTTTCTTTCTTTCTTTCTTTCTTTCTTTTCATACGTCGTTCTTTCTTTCTTCCACATTCCATTGTTTTTCTTCTATTTTTTTTGTCTTCTTTTTTCCTTCCTTGTTTGCTTCCTTATTTTTTTCTTTTTTTTTTCTTTTTGAATTTTTTCTTTTACATTTCATCGTCTAACTGGTTTCATTCTTCTTTCTCTCTTTCTTTGCTTCTTTCTTTTCATGTTTTTCTTTTTCTTTTAACCTTTATTTTACATTTTGGGTTTCGTTTTTGCTTTGTTAATCATTTTATTTTCTTTCTTTCTTTCTTCCCTTCTTTCTATCTTTCTTTCTTTCTTTCTTTTTGTATATCATTATTTCTTTCTTTTTCATTCTATCATTTTTTTTACTGTCTCTCCAGTTTTCTTTCCATTCTTTTTTTTTTTCCTTCCTTGCTTGCTTACTTCTTTCTTTTTTTTTTCCTTTCCAAGTTTTCCTTTTATATTTCATCATCCCTCTTTTTTCATTCTTCTTCTTTTTTTGCTTTCACTTTTTTATTTATTTATTTATTTATTTATTTTTGTTTAACTTCTCTTTTCCATTTTATCGTCTGCCAAGTTTGGTTTTTGCTTTGTTCGTCATTTTATTCAATTTTCTTCCTTTCTTTCTTCCTTTCTTTCTTTCCCTCCTTCTTTCTTTCTTTCTTCCTTTTTTTTTTCGTTTTGTATTTCATTCTTTCTTTCTTTGGTATTACACTCTTGTTTCTTCTGTCTTTACAGTCTTTTTTTCTTGCTTGCTTCCTTCTTTTCTTTTTTCTTTTTTTTTTTGACTTTTTTTTTAATCTTACTTTTTTTCTTTCTTTCTTTCTTTCTTTCTTTTTCCTCCCTTCCTTCCTCTGCCTTTTAATCTTTCTTTTCTTGCTTTTTTTCTTTCTATCTTTCTTTCTTTCTTATTTTCCTTCCTTCTTTTTTCTTTTTTCTTTATTGTCTGTCCTTTTTTCTTCTTTCATTTGTTTCTTATTTGCTTTCTTATTTTCTTATTTTCAGTCACAAATTTGTTTTTGTTTTTTTTTCACCTTTCTTTTTTGTTTTTATTATTTATTTTCTACTTTGATTGTTGCCTTATTAATTCTTGCTTTCTCTCTTTCTTCTTCGTTTTTCGTCATTTTTTTCTTCAATGACCCATTCTTGCTTCTTATCACTCCTCCTCCTCCTCCTCCCCTCCCCTTCTTTCTCCGCTGTATTTTTCTTTTTCTTCTTTCTTTCTCCGTCTCCAGTTATTTTTTCTTTTATTCTTGTTCGTATCTTCCAAAAGATTTTTCGTCATTTCTCAAAATACGCCGACTTTACCTCAGCAAAGGAATAAGACGCACTCCCAATGGTGGCTAAATAGTCTGTGACTGAGGTACTAAGTGGCTACGTGAACTGCAATTACTTGAGTTAGACGGGCGGTCGGAGAGGCCTGGTCCGATCAAACCCAAGTCCCTACCGTATTCTACAAATTACTCGAACGGCAAACCCCTCGAATGGCAAACCCAACCCCTTTTACTTTATTGGTGCGAGAAAGCGGGTGACCGATGATCAATCTCCTGGTGAGAAAAAAACAAAATTATTTCCACCGGTTTACGGATAAGGGTGAATATAAGGAAAACGATTTCTCATAGTTTTTTTAATACACATGAAATCGAATGTACAAACAAACAAGGTTTGGTTTTAAAAACCCCACTAGGGTTGATATGCCATTAAGCAAAATAACTAACCAATTCTCATTTTATTTTCCTTCTTGTCAAGCGAAATCATTTCATGTCCTTCTTTACTTCCTTTTTCTAAATTTTTCAGTGATTAGAAAGATAATTACTAAATTCAGTTTAGGATGATACAAGATCTCAAGGATGGATCACTAAGTGAAAATACACATCATTCGATAAATATAATTTGAAAAATTTCAATTTATGACTGAACATCCATTTTTTTTTTTATTCAATCATACTCTAAATAAGTATCGCCCATTAAAAAAGAAAAATTACTGGGTGAAAAAAGATGTAAAAACGAGACACGCGGGTAAAAGAAGAAGAAGAAGAAGAAGAAGAAGAAGAAGAAGAAGAAGAAGAAGAAGAAGAAGAAGAAGAAGAAGAAGAAGAAGAAGAAGAACTAAATAACAAAACAACCTGTTTCAAATGCATGAAAACGAAAGAAAGAAATATGCAAGCAAACAAAAACTGAATTGCAGAAAGAAAACCCCCCCCCCAAAAAAAAAGAACAAAAGAAAATTTTTAGCAGTGTTTAAAAGGAAGTCAGTTAGTTGCGTCTGTTGCAACCGGACTGATTCCTGTTGGGGAAATTGACAAATTTCAACTCCGGTAAATTTTCATATTTGGTTTTCTGAGAATTTCTTCAAGTTCCTCTTTGTAGCCAAACTTTGGTAATAAGAAGACTCTTTTATAGAATCATCTAACATTCTTGTAAACAACGAGAGTTTTATCCATTATTAATAACTCACGTTGTAGCAGACGAAAATCGCATTAAGATTGTTGTCTGATCCGACCGGAGTCGATCGGATAGATAAGACGTTTTTGGCGGCAGATAGACACACAGAATTCCAGGAAGCAAAACAACAAAGAAACAAAACCAAGAAGAGAGTTCAACAGAAACACTTTATATATATATATATATATATATATATATATATATATATATATATATATATATATATATATATGGAGGGTGCTTTGGGTGAAATTGGAGGCGAAGAAGTGCTGTGATGTAATCTTTGCCTTCGAGGAAAATTGAACTGATTAGACGACTTTAAATTATATCCGAGGCGGTTCGTATTTCACTTTGAAAAAGGCATGAAACAATTCATCGGGTCAATAATGGAAAAATACAAAGATGGTAAATTTGCACAACCAGTCAAGGGGAAGGAAAACTACAGACTAACACGTCGTGGGCCAGCATCCATTAGTCACTATCTTCTGCAGACATTATGGAAGGCCTAAGCTCTGCAATGAGCTAAGAAAATGGCTGACGGGATAGGGTTCGAATGTGTCTTGTTATCCATCAAGAACAACTCAAATTCACCCACACACTTATTCATATGTTTGTCTTGATTTGGTTTTGTTTCTTTGTTTAATGGCATATCAACGTTCATGGGTTATTCAATCCCGAAGGAATCCTTGTAGAAGAACAGCAGGGATAATATTTAACCAAAAGCAAGGTGGAGAATAAGGGGTTTCATACCTTTCCTAAAGGTATTAGTCCTAAATAAGCGTAATGGAGTGACTGGGGTTCGAACTCATTTACCTAGAGACCACAGTGCAGTACTTTAACCATTACACTAAAGGGACTTCCTGATTGATAGATGGATAGATAGATAAATAGATAGATACGCGCACATCTTCTCATCTATTTCAACATATACACACGTGATGAATTCAATAAGCTTCCAGACTTTTTTTGTACTGGCATTTAAAATTGTCGTAGACTCTTGAAAATTCACTATGTTATTGCTATACATCTTATGAGATGACAGAAAAATTCTTACGATTTCAGGTTCAAATCAACAGCTACAGCAGCAATTGGAATATACCCTACTAAAGCCTTGTCACACCTGGTGAATTTCAAAAATGCAATCTGGACGTGAGGACACTTTAGAAGAACGATATGCAATAAAATTCTGTTTTAAACTTGATAAAAATGCCACATAAACGTATGGAATGCTTCAGACTGCTTTTCGAGCATCTTGCATAAATCAAGCATAAGTTTTTGAGTGGCAAAAAAGATTCAAGGAAGGCAGGGAGTCTGTGAGGGATGATTAGAGGTGTGGAAGGAGTAAGAATTTCAATAGACCAGAGTTGATTGACCAAAGGGTTAGGGTTAAGGTTACTATGTTGAGGTTTTAAGGGAGTTCAGGAAGAGATTCCTTGGAAAGAGGCCAGCACTCTTCAAATCGGGTCAGTGGCATTTCCGCCAGGCCAATGCACCAGTCCGCAACTCCATCCTTGTCACAGACTATTTGAGTAAGATGGGCATCAAGACTTTTCTTCAGCCTCCCTCTAGTCCATACCTTGCTCCCTGTGACTTTTGGTCATTCCCTAAGCTCAGAGACTGTCGTTATGAAACAATTGAGGAGATGAAAGTGTCTATGACGAAGATCATTGACACGCTCACACAAGAGGACTTCCATGGGGCCTTACAGAAGTTGTTGGAACGTTACAACAAATGCATTACAGCCGGAGATTACTTCGAAGGGGACAAGAGTTTCATGTGTGTACTATCAATAAAAGTACCCATACGAAAAAAGCATGGAAACTTATTTAATGATCTTCGTATATATATATATATATATATATATATATATATATAAGAAACCTTATCTGTGAATGACAATATATATATATATATATATATATATATATATATATATATATATATATATATATATACATATATATATATGTATTGGCAGTATTTCTTCATTAATACATATTTCGCTGAACATAATAGACATTTTTTGTCTACATATTTTTTTCTGGATCCTTTCATATTGCCGTATTGATTTTATAATATTCGCTCTTCTTCTTACAAAGTAGTAATGTACATACAAAGGTTACATCACTTTTGTAATACATCCTCCCCTGATGATGGCCCAAAGTCAGGCAGAAAGTACTTGGGAAATATATAATTACAGAAGATAGCAATTCCCAACCAATTCCCGCCGAATATTATAAAATCAATACGACAATATGAAAGGATCAACAAAAAAATATGTTGACAAAAAATGTCTGTTATGTTCAACGAAATATATATATATATATATAATTTTTCGTAATTTTCGTTCCAGTTCAACGTTAACTATAATTGAATTAATGCTTCGTTTTTATTGGCTGACAAGTTACAAATCAAACAAAGGATTAGATAATAAGAGTGCATTTTCATTTGGCATTCCCATCACGTGACTAAATCCTAACAAAATCTGGTATTATCCCCTATCCTACGGAGGCAATCTGGCTTAGATACTTTGACTCAAAAAAAAAAACAATGGCTGATTTTAGAGTCATCATTTGATGAAAATTTTGTTGACAGCACATTACCTTTTTTTATCTGACTTAGTTTTTAGTTGTTTTTTTTTTCAGCGTATATATATATATATATATAAAAAACGCCTCCGCACGTGCAGAATGCAAGCCAAGGTCTTTTTTTAAGTGATTTTTAACTGGTCGGAATTCAGAGTTTTCTTCTCCTTGATTGGTTGCGATTCCAAGTTTAAAGATCCTTGTCTGCCCCACTATTTTAGCCTTAACTAGAGGGAGAATAGTTGGATTCATACCTATACCAAGGGTATTAGCACAATGTGAAATGTAAACAGCCTCGTCCAGGTTTTGAACTCGGGTTGGCATGTCCCTTTTCCTACGACACTTACAATTACATCACAAACGCTTCCACGCAGTGTATGTATGTATGTATATATATATATGCCTTTAAGAAAAACAAAAACCAGTCACATTAGGATTATAAATTTATTTCAGTCCTGTTATGGGTATTGATATGAATCAATAACACAAAATTAACAGGACTTCTTTAGATACAATGGATATAATTAATACATCCAGAATGGACACAGGTGGAAGGGTGGGAGGGGTTAAAGAGGGGTGAAGAGTTTCCTCCCCTTATCGCCCACTTCCAGTTCTTCTTTTGTTACCGGTCAGAATCACATTATATATATATATATATATATATATATATATATATATATACCAATTTTTATGTTATATATATACTATGGTAACTCATAGAATTTTGAGTAATGAAACGAGTTACCGGGGAACATAACTACTCACATACATACACATAGATGCCCACATTTACACACAAGCACAGACACACACACATGTATATATATAGTCATCCACAGACAGATCTGTTTCGTTCAATCAGAACTCATCAGTGTGGCTAGATATACTAGATTCCCGTAGCTGGGATCGAAACCTGGTTGACTCAAACGCCAATCCAAGACTCTACCCCTCAGTCACGAGAAAACCAGCAGCGAAGTAAATTTTAAACGGTTATGAATCACAATTACTATAGTTTACATACATACGCTTAACGGCTACCGAAAGTTCAATTCATATATGAAGAGCCTTGCATATACGCTAATGGCAACGCGATTACTTCATCCGCTAGAGAGCTCAACCCTACGGGGGTAAGGGAGCATATACATATAGTCATTCACAGACAGATCTGTTTCGTTCTATCAGAACTCATCAGAGTGGCTAGACATACTAGATTCTCGTAGCTGGGATCGAAACCCGGTTGGTGATGACGCCACCGCTTCTGCAGAACTCCTCAAATATGTTTGTTAATTTCATAAGATATTCATAATATAACTGACATAATTGTTCATTCTTTTTTAATGCGGTTTTATTTTTTATATCAATAAAAGTTTGTAACACAATTTCAGCGTAAATGTTTGATTAAAAAGACATAGAGCTTCTAATCAAGAAAATAATTGGTGAGTTTTCTTACAAAAATATTCATATTTAATCCAAGATTACTTATTAGCTTTTTAGATAGCTCTTTAAACAGATTTATCATGATTACGTAGTGTTCATCATTACTTCAGATAAAAATTCTGGACCTGCAAACAAAAACGGGCTTACTTAATAAACGAGAATTTTAAAAAATATTTCAACACCTTATTTCAAAAACATAAATTAAACATTACAAATACCATTATTCCGTTGATTTATTTCTTTTTTCTTTTTGTTTAGTTTTGTTTTGTTTTTTTTTCAGTTTTTTTTTTGTTCTTTTGTTTGTTTTTTTCTAGATTGATTAAAGCCCAAATTATGAATTAAAAAAGAAATGTCATTACACAAGCAAAATTTCTTTTTCTTTTCTTCTGTACACAGTGTAAGATTCTTTATCGAAAAAGCTAAAAAGAATTACTCAAAATTTTAAGGTTTTATCCAGTTTCTACGTGTAAACAATATTCAGTTGAAAATATTCGCGGTTTATAGAATATTTTAAAGAAACGATCACAGAGATAAATATATGATACTGATGTATATATTAACCAACCTCACAACGCAAAGAGGAAGTGACACAAGGTCATTTTAAACGGAGTTCAACAGATTTGAATTCAGAGTTTTCCTTCTCCTAAATCGGTTGCTATAACAAGATTATAGATCCCAATCTGTCCTATTTATCCATAACTTGATGGAGAATAATTGGATTCATACTTTTCCCAAAGATATTAGCATTATTTGAAATGCAAACAGCCTCATTCAGGACTTGAACTCCTGTCTCCATGTTTATTTCCTTCGACGATAACCATTATACTACGAACGCCTCTAATTTTTTCTAATATAACAAAATAGATATTGAGAAAATAAATGAATAAATTAGGTAACTGCAGTTGAAGTTATCGAAAATTCTAAGTTACGTATTTTTGATTAAACCAATCAAAATAACCGAAAAATGAATTAACAATGAATATGATAGATAAATAAATAAAACAAATGGATGAATCGTAATTTTCTTATAATTTCTGTGGAAGAATTTGCCCCTTTTTTTTTCGAACTTTAAGAAGAACGAACATTCTCTTTGAATATCAGGCGTTTTATTTAGTTACATCCTTTACAAATAATGACTTTTACTTTCATTACTTAACGTTTTATTGAAATGAGAAGAAATCTATGTCTAAGGAATAAAAATCAAATAATATTGGTCTTATCGTTTCAGCTATGATCCCAACAATTGCTGACTGTTTGGTTCGAAATGGATCAATATTTTGTCTGGATCAACATTTTGACTGGATCAATATTTTGTCTGGATCAACATTTTGACTGGATCAACATTTTAATTTCTTCCATCTTTTTTTGGTGCACATAAAGAAAAAATAGGCAAGTTGAAAAAAGATTTGGGTTAAGTAGAATCCTGGAAAACTCAAGATCTTGAAAATAAAATCTGTGAAAATATGATAAATAGTAATAACAAGTAAAATTATGGAAGATCCAAAGGGTCAAAATGGAAGATATTGAAAATAGAAGCTATCAGATATTTATATATAGAAATGATCAGTCAGACATAGAAATAAATGAAAGCTGAAATGAGTGAAACATCTATTTTGATGACTGCCATAATTACGGAGAGAGAGAGAAGAGATATGAACAAATAAAACAGAGAAAGGGAGGAAGAGAGACTGGGACAAATGTAAATGAAACAGAGAGAAAGAGAGAGAGAGAGAGACTGGCATAAATCAAAACGAAACAGAGAGAGAGAGACTGGCACATATCAAAATGAAACAGAAAGAGAGAGAGAGAGAGAGAGAGAGAGAGAGAGAGACTAGCACAAATCAAAACGAAACAGGGAGAGAGAGAAAAACTGGCACATATCAAAATGAAACAGAGAGAGAGAGAGAGAGAGAGAGAGAGACAGCACAAATCAAAACGAAACAGAGAGAGAGAGAGAGAGAGAGACTAGCACAAATCAAAACGAAACAGAGACAGAGAGATTGGCACAAATCAAAATGAAACAAAGAGAGAGAGCTTGGCACAAATCAAAATGAAACAGAAAGAGAAAGAGAGAGAGAGAGAGAGAGAGAGAGAGAGAGAGAGAGAGAGAGAGAGAGAGAGAGACCAACACAAATCAAAATGAGACTGTTAGAATAACAAAAATGAACGAACAAAATAAATAGCTAGACATTGATTAATTAATTGATTAATTTTAACAACATATCAACTTGTCTAGGCGTATTTTATGCCTTGAGGTTAGGGAATCGCCTTCGTAGTAAGTTCATATTTACATTTTTTGTGTTGTTGTTAAGAGATTTTGCACACAGTTATATAATATTAAGTATCCATATATGATACAAATAATTTTCACAAAGTTGTATAGTTTCAAGTATTCGTATCTAATACAAATAATTATATGGTTTCAAGTAATTATTTCCATTTTCATTTGCTTGCATCAGCTAAATAATTTCAAGAAACTAATAATCTTTAGTTTTTACGATGACTTCAAGCTCTTCTTAATACAAATTATTTACAGTTATATGGTTTCAAGTATTCCTATCAAACACTAATAATTTTCAAACATACCAATTTGATTCATGGATAGGATCCTTGCAGGTACGGATTGGATCTGGGAGTACTTGCAATGAATGGGTACTCCACACACCCCAGATCTCCATAACTAGAGCCTAACCACAAGATGCAGTTTAATGACATACCCAGGACACCCCTAGCTCTTCCTTGCAGCTACAGAGTGGATCTGGGAGTACTTGCAATGAATGGGTACTCCAGACACCCCAGATCTCCATAACTAGAGCCTCACCGCAAGATAAAGTTTAATGACATACCCAGGACACCCCTAGCTCTTCCTTGCAGATAGAGAGTGGATCTGGGAGTACTTGCAATGAATGGTTACTCCACACACCCCAGATCTCCATAACTAGAGCCTCACCGCAAGATGCAGTATAATGACATACCCAGGACACCCCTAGCTCTTCGTGCAGATAGAGAGTGGATCTGGGAGTACTTGCAATAAATGGGTACTCCACACACCCCAGATCTCCATAACTAGAGCCTCACCGAAAGATGCAGTTTAGTGACATACCCAGGACACCCCTCGCTCTTCCTTACAGGTAGAGAGTGGATCTGGGAGTACTTGCAATGAATGGGTACTCCACACACCCCAGATCTCCATAACTAGAGCCTCACCGCAAGATGCAGTTTAGTGACATACCCAGGACACCCCTAGGTCTTCCTTGCAGGTACAGAGTGGATCTGGGAGTACTTGCAATGAATGGGTACTCCACACACCCCAGATCTCCATAACTAGAGCCTCACCGCAAGATACAGTTTAGTGACATACCCAGGGCAACCCTCGCTCTTCCTTGCAGGTACAGAGTGGATCTGGGAGTACTAGCAATAAATGGGTACTCCACTCACCCCAGATCTCCATAAATAGAGCCTCACCGAAAGATGCAGTTCAGTGACATACCCAGGACACCCCTCGCTCTTCCTTGCAGGTACAGAGTGGATCTGGGAGTACTTGCAATGAATGGGTACTCCACACACCCCAGATCTCCATAACTAGAGCCTCACCGCAAGATGCAGTTTAGTGACATACCCAGGACACACCTAGCTCTTCCTTGCAGCTACAGAGTGGATCTGGGAGTACTTGCAATGAATGGGTACTCCACACACCCCAGATCTCCATAACTAGAGACTCACCGCAAGATGCAGTTTAGTGACATACCCAGGACACCCCTAGCTCTTCCTTGCAGGTACAGAGTGGATCTGGGAGTACTTGCAATGAATGGGTACTCCACACACCCCAGATCTCCTTAACTAGAGCCTCACCGCAAGATACAGTTTAGTGACATACCCAGGACACACCTAGCCCTTCCTTGCAACTACAAAGTGGATCTGGGAGTATTTGCAATGAATGGGTACTCCACACACCCCAGATCTCCATAACTAGAGCCTCACCGCAAGATGCAGATTAGTGACATACACAGGACACCCCTAGCTCTTCCTTGCAGATAGAGAGTGGATCTGGGAGTACTTGCAATGAATGGGCACTCCACACACCCCAGATCTCCATAACTAGAGCCTCACCGCAAGATGCAGTTTAATGACATACCCAGGACACCCCAAGCTCTTCGTTGCAGATAGAGAGTGGATCTGGGAGTACTTGAAATAAATGGGTACGCCACACAACCCAGATCTCCATAACTAGAGCCTCACCGCAAGATGCAGTTTAGTGACATACCCAGGACACACCTAGATCTTCCTTGCAGGTACACAAGTGGATCTGGGAGTACTTGCAATGAATGGTTACTCCACACACCCCAGATCTCCATAACTAGAGCCTCACCACAAGATGCAGTTTAGTGACATACCCAGGACACCCCTAGCTCTTCCTTGCAGGTACAGAGTGGATCTGGGAGTACTTGCAATGAATGGGTACTCCACACACCCCAGAACTCCTTTACTAGAGCCTCACCGCAAGATACAGTTTAGTGACATACCCAGGACACACCTAGCTCTTCCTTGCAACTACAAAGTGGATCTGGGAGTACTTGCAATGAATGGGTACTCCACACACCCCAGATCTCCATAACTAGAGCCTCACCGAAAGATGCAGTTTAGTGACATATCCAGGACACACCTAGTTCTTCCTTGCAGCTACAGAGTGGATCTGAGAGGACTTGCAATGAATAGGTACTCCACACACCCCAGATCTCCATAACTAGAGCCTCACCGCAAGATGCAGTTTAGTGACATACCCAGGACACCCCTAGCTCTTCCTTGCAGCTACAGAGTGGATCTGGGAGTACTTGCAATGAATGGGTACTCCACACACCCCATATCTCCATAACTAGAGCCTCACCGCAAGATGCAGTTTAATAACATACCCAGGACACCCTTAGTTCTTCGTTGCAGGTACAGAGTGGATCTGGGAGTACTTGCAATGAATGGTTACTCCACACACCCCAGATCTCCATAACTAGAGCCTCTCCGCAAGATGAAGTTTAGTGACATACCCAGGACACCCCTAGCTCTTCCTTGCAGGTACAGAGTGGATCTGGGAGTACTTGCAATGAATGAGTACTCCACACACCCCATATCTCCATAACTAGAGCCTCACCGCAAGATGCAGTTTAATGACATACCCAGGACTCCCCTAGCTCTTCCTTGCAGCTACAGAGTGGATCTGGGAGTACTTGCAATGAATGGGTACTCCACACACCCCATATCTCCATAACTAGAGCCTCACCGCAAGATGCAGTTTAATAACATACCCAGGACACCCTTAGTTCTTCGTTGCAGGTACAGAGTGGATCTGGGAGTACTTGCAATGAATGGTTACTCCACACACCCCAGATCTCCATAACTAGAGCCTCTCCGCAAGATGAAGTTTAGTGACATACCCAGGACACCCCTAGCTCTTCCTTGCAGGTACAGAGTGGATCTGGGAGTACTTGCAATGAATGAGTACTCCACACACCCCATATCTCCATAACTAGAGCCTCACCGCAAGATGCAGTTTAATGATATACCCAGGACTCCCCTAGCTCTTCCTTGTAGCTACAGGGTGGATCTGGGAGTACTTGCAATGAATGGGTACTCCACACACCCCAGATCTCCATAACTAGAGCCTCACTGCAAGATACAGTTTAGTGACATACCCAGGACACACCTAGCTCTTCCTTGCAGCTACAGAGTTGATCTGGGAGTACTTGCAATGAATGGGTACTCCACACACCCCAGATCTCCATAACTAGAGCCTAACCGCAAGATACAGTTTAGTGACATACCCATGACACACCTAGCTCGTCCTTGCAGGTACAGAGTGGATCTGGGAGTACTTGCAATGAATGGGTACTCCACACACCCCAGATCTCCATAACTAGAGCCTCACCGAAAGATGCAGTTTAGTGACATACCCAGGACACCCCTCGCTCTTCCTTGCAGGTACAGAGTGGATCTGGGAGTACTTGCAATGAATGGGTACTCCACACACCCCAGATCTCCATAACTAGAGCCTCACCGCAAGATGCAGTTTAATGACATACCCAGGACTGCCCTAACTCTTCCTTGCAGGTACAGAGTGGATCTGGGAGTACTTGCAATGAATGGGTACTCCACACACCCCATATCTCCATAAGTAGAGCCTCACCGCAAGATGCAGTTTAATGACATACCCAGGACACCCTTGGCTCTTCCTTGCAGGTACAGAGTGGATCTGGGAGTACTTGCAATGAATGGGTACTCCACACACCCCAGATCTCCATAACTAGAGCCTCACCGGAAGATGCAGTTTAATGACATACCCAGGACACCCCTAGTTCTTCCTTGCAGCTACAGAGTGGATCTGGGAGTACTTGCAATGAATGGGTATTCCACACACCCCAGATCTCCATAACTAGAGCCTCACCGCAAGAGCCAGTTTAGTGACATACCCAGGACACCCCTAGCTCTTCCTTGCAGCTACAGAGTGGATCTGGGAGTACTTGCAATGAATGGGTTCTCCACACACCCCAGATCTTCATAACTAGAGCCTCGCCGCAAGATGCAGTTTAATGACATACCCAGGACACCCCTAGCTCTTCCTTGCAGCTACAGAGTGGATCTGGGAGTACTTGCAATAATGGGTACTCCACACACCCCAGATCTCCATAACTAGAGCCTCGCCGCAAGATACAGTTTAGTGACATACCCAGGCCACCCTTGGCTCTTCCTTGCAGCTACAGAGTGGATCTGGGAGTACTTGCAATGAATGGGTACTCCACACACCCCAGATCTCCATAACTAGAGCCTCACCGCAAGATGCAGTTTAATGACATACACAGGACACCCCTACCTCTTCCTTGAAGCTACAGAGTGGATCTGGGAGTACTTGCAATGAATGGGTACTCCACACACCCCAGATCTCCATAACTAGAGCCTCACCGCAAGATGCAGTTTAATGACATACCCAGGACACCCCTAGCTCTTCCTTGCAGCTACAGAGTGGATCTGGGAGTACTTGCAATAAATGGGTACTCCACACACCCCAGATCTCCATAACTAGAGCCTCACCGCAAGATGCAGTTTAATGACATACCCAGGACACCCCTAGTTCTTCCTTGCAGCTACAGAGTGGATCTGGGAGTACTTGCAATGAATGGGTACTCCACACACCCCAGATCTCCATAACGAGAGTCTCACCGCAAGATGCAGTTTAGTGACATACCCAGGACACCCCTAGCTTTTCCTTGCAGGTACAGAGTGGATCTGGGAGTACTTGCAATGAATGGGTACTCCACACACCCCAGATCTACATAACTAGAGCCTCGCCGCAAGATACAGTTTAGTGACATACCCAGGACACCCCTAGCTTTTCCTTGCAGCTACAGAGTGGATCTGGGAGTACTTGCAATGAATGGGTACTCCACACACCCCAGATCTCCATAACTAGAGCCTCACCGCAAGATGCAGTTTAATGACATACACAGGACACCCCTACCTCTTCCTTGAAGCTACAGAGTGGATCTGGGAGTACTCGCAATGAATGGGTACTCCACACACCCCAGATCTCCATAACTAGAGCCTCACCGCATATGCAGTTTAATGACATACCCAGGACACCCCTAGCTCTTCCTTGCATCTACAGAGTGGATCTGGGAGTACTTGCAATAAATGGGTACTCCACACACCCCAGATCTCCATAACTAGAGCCTCACCGCAAGATGCAGTTTAATGACATACCCAGGACACCCCTAGTTCTTCCTTGCAGCTACAGAGTGGATCTGGGAGTACTTGCAATGAATGGGTACTCCACACACCCCAGATCTCCATAACTAGAGTCTCACCGCAAGATGCAGTTTAGTGACATACCCAGGACACCCCTAGCTCTTCCTTGCAGGTACAGAGTGGATCTGGGAGTACTTGCATGAATGGGTACTCCACACACCCCAGATCTCCATAACTAGAGTCTCACTGCAAGATGCAGTTTAGTGACATACCCAGGACACCCCTAGTTCTTCCTTGCAGCTACAGAGTGGATCTGGGAGTACTTGCAATGAATGGGTACTCCACACACCCCAGATCTCCATAACTAGAGCCTCACCGCAAGATGCAGTTTAGTGACATACCCAGGACACCCCTAGCTCTTCCTTGCAGCTACAGAGTGGATCTGGGAGTACTTGCAATAATGGGTACTCCACACACCCCAGATCTCCATAACTAGAGCCTCACCGCAAGATACAGTTTAGTGACATACCCAGGACACCCCTAGCCCTTCCTTGCAGGTACAGAGTGGATCTGGGAGTACTTGCAATGAATGGGTACTCCACACACCCCAGATCTCCATAACTAGAGCCTCACCGCAAGATGCAGTTTAGTGACATACCCAGGACACCCCTAGCTCTTCCTTGCAGGTACAGAGTGGATCTGGGAGTAGTTGCAATGAATGGATACTCCACACACCCCAGATCTCCATAACTAGAGTCTCACCGCAAGATGCAGTTTAGTGACATACCCAGGACACACCTAGCTCTTCCTTGCAGGTACAGAGTGGATCTGGGAGTACTTGCAATGAATGGGTACTCCACACACCCCAGATCTCCATAACTAGAGCCTCACCGCAAGATGCAGTTTAGTGACATACCCAGGACACCCCTCGCTCTTCCTTGCAGGTACAGAGTGGATCTGGGAGAACTTGCAATGAATGGGTACTCCACACACCCCAGATCTCCATAACTAGAGCCTCACCGCAAGATGCAGTTTAGTGACATACCCAGGACACCCCTAGCTCTTCCTTGCAGGTACAGAGTGGATCTGGGAGTACTTGCAATGAATGGGTACGCCACACACCCCATATCTACATAACTAGAGCCTCACCGCAAGATGCAGTTTAATGACATACCCAGGACACCCCTAGCTCTTCCTTGCAGCTACAGAGTGGATCTGGGAGTACTTGCATGAATGGGTACTCCACACACCCCAGATCTCCATAACTAGAGTCTCACCGCAAGATGCAGTTTAGTGACATACCCAGGACACCCCTAGTTCTTCCTTGCAGGTACAGAGTGGATCTGGGAGTACTTGCAATGAATGGGTACTCCACACACCCCAGATCTCCATAACTAGAGTCTCACCGCAAGATGCAGTTTAGTGACATACCCAGGACACACCTAGCTCTTCCTTGCAGGTACAGAGTGGATCTGGGAGTACTTGCAATGAATGGGTACTCCACACACCCCAGATCTCCATAACTAGAGCCTCACCGCAAGATGCAGTTTAGTGACATACCCAGGACACCCCTCGCTCTTCCTTGCAGGTACAGAGTGGATCTGGGAGAACTTGCAATGAATGTGTACTCCACACACCCCAGATCTCCATAACTAGAGCCTCACCGCAAGATGCAGTTTAGTGACATACCCAGGACACCCCTAGCTCTTCCTTGCAGGTACAGAGTGGATCTGGGAGTACTTGCAATGAATGGGTACGCCACACACCCCATATCTACATAACTAGAGCCTCACCGCAAGATGCAGTTTAATGACATACCCAGGACACCCCTAGCTCTTCCTTGCAGCTACAGAGTGGATCTGGGAGTACTTGCAATGAATGGGTACTCCACACACCCCAGATCTCCATAACTAGAGTCTCACCGCAAGATACAGTTTAGTGACATACCCAGGACACCCCTCGCTCTTCCTTGCAGGTACAGAGTAGATCTGGGAGTACTTGCAATGAATGGGTACTCCACACACCCCAGATCTCCATAACTAGAGCCTCACTGCAAGATGCAGTTTAGTGACATACCCAGGACACCCCTAGCTCTTCCTTGCAGGTACAGAGTGGATCTGGGAGTACTTGCAATGAATGGGTACTCCACACACCCCAGATCTCCATAACTAGAGTCTCACCGCAAGATGGAGTTTAGTGACATACCCAGGACACCCCTCGCTCTTCTTTGCAGGTACAGAGTGGATCTGGGAGTACTTGCAAGATTGAGCGATAATTTGATATCTAAAGAGAAAAAAAGAGAAACGTGAATATATTTTTCATGTAATATCGTCCAATTCGAAGGTTTTCTTTTTCTCTCTATGCTTCTGCTTTGACCTTCAAAAGAGACATCGTTCTGTTTCTTTTTAGGAATTCGTTCTGATTGAAAAAACAGCAGGAAAATCTATCGTAGAAAAGTCTGTAGTTCTATTTTGATGACGTCATATTGACACACGGGTGTGACGTCTTCGGGTTCATTATCTTTCTCTTAGATTATCCCACACACGCTGATACAAAACGAGACACAGACACACCCACATACTTGTCTCCATTTCATTTCCATTTTCGCCCCATCTCCACCCAGCCTCCATCTCTCTCTCTCTCTCTGTCTTTCTCTCTCTCTCTCTCTCTCTCTCTCTCTCTCTCTCTCTAACATTTCTTTCACCTTTGTCTTCCTATCTATCTGTCCTAGTCTGTTTATATCTGTCAGTCTGTCTGTTAACATCTTTTAATTTACCCTACTCGCTTCATATATATATATATATATGTGTGTGTGTGTGTGTGTGTGTGTGTGTGTGTGTGTGTGTGTCTGTGTGTGTCTTTTCAGACCTACCTACCGGTCAATCTATTAATCTATCTATCGATATATCTCAAACTGTTCTATCCATCAATCACAGTCTGTTCATATCTATTTATATATATACTGATATATTTCTTTAAATCGGTCCACAGTTATCTATCTATCTATCTATCTATCTATCTATCTATCTATCTCAGTCTGTTCATATCTATCTATCTATCTATCTATCTCAGTCTGTTCATATCTATCTATCTATCTATCTCAGTCTGTTCATATCTATCTATCTATCTATCGAGGCCTAGTCTGTTCCCATACGAGTATATATATATATATATATATATATATATATATATATATATATATATGAAAAAACCTTGATTGAATAAATGAGTTTAATTTCAAACGAATATTCTGAAGATAATGAACGTTTTATTCATTGTTAATTTCAGTCTTGATGAATATAGCTTCAGTCTCGATCTGTTAACTCTCCCCCCCTCTCTGTTTGTCTGTCTGTCTGTCTGTCTGTCTCTCTCTCTCTCTCTCTCTCTCTCTCTTTCTCACTCACTCCACACACACACACACACACACACACTAAAAGAAATTTCGGTTGAATAAATATTTTGAATGTCAAGGGGACTATTTTGTGGATAATGAAAGTTTTATTCATTCTTAATCTCTCTCTTGGTAAATACAGCTTCAGTCACGTTTTTAACACATATCTCTCTCTCTCTCTCTCACACACACACACACACACACATATATATATATATATATATATATATATATCGTTACTCTCTGTAAAGGTTTCAGTCTGTATGGTGAGTATGCCCGATATATAGAATATTTATATAGGTTGTTTGGTTTGGTTTCTTTGTTTAATGGCATATCAACTCTTTTTAGGTTATTTAATGCCAAAGCCATTCTCCTAGAAGAACAACAGTTGTACTATTTAACCCATAGCTGGGAGGATTAGGGGGTTCATACCTTTCCCAAGGGTATTTGTCTGAAAGTGATTGTGACATATCAAGGTTTGGTTTGGTTTCTTTGTTTAATGGCATATCAACTCTTTTTAGGTTATTTAACGCCAAAGCCATTCTCCTAGAAGAACAGCAGTTCTACTATTTAACCCATAGCTGGGAGGATAAAGGGGTTCATACCCTTCCCAAGGGTATTTGCCTGAAAGTGAACGTAATAGCGCGACTGGAGTACGAACTCGCGTACTACGATTCTGCAGTCCATCGCTTTAACCATTACACCACGAGGACACCCCCCCCTATATAGGTTGTGTAACATAACTTAGAACCATTCTTTCTAATAGTTTTTTGATTTAACATTCATCCCTTTCTTATTTTTCCGGGGTCAGAGCTCTTGTGGCTTTGGGGCTAACGTGTTAAGCTGCGACATTATAGTAAACAAGGTCGAACTCTAATCGAGCTATTTCGTTTACTTTCAGACTGATAGCCTTAGAAAAGGCATGAACCCTCTAATCCCCCAATTATAAATTAAATTGCCCTTCCGCTGTTCTTCTTCAAGGGCAACTTTGCTATTGAATAACACACGAAAACTGATGCCCCAAAGAAAACAAACCAAATTAAACCTTATTATTACCGTTGTTCATCGATGCCTTCAATTGATGCTTCAATTAAGTTGCCATAATGTAATATATTAACGTGACCTGCAGGTGTGAATACGGCGGATGTTGTTGACAGTTACATTGGTAAGACCGGCGTGATCACCGAAATGTCACCATGTCCACAGGTGCTGTGTATCAGTGGATGTTGAGACAGCTGCATCCGCTCAAGGATAATATCAACAAGGTGATTGCCGAAATGTCACCGTGCCCACAGGTGCTGTGAATACGGTGGATGTTGAAACAGGTGCACCCGGTCGAAGATATCGGAAAATTACCTTGACCTGTGGACATGGTTGAATTCGGTGATGGTGGCAGATGCGTATGCCCACAAAACCGGGCTTGGGCAAGTCGCCAATGGGAAGCAGACAGCATAACCAATGGAAAGCAAATAAGTGAGATGTGGGCGTAACCATAGATAACGAAAAAGAGGAATTGCTGCAGGTCACGTGAGAGTTGTAGACTATGAAAGTTCCCGAATTTCGGCTAAAGTCAGTTGTTCACTGGCTCTTCCGTCTCCCAACAACTCCTTCGTGTGCGTGAACTCACTGCGATTGCTTTTCTGCTCCACACAAGTATCATCGCCAAAAATAAAAATATAATCTTATATTTTTATATACATACGTGTTCCTCGTTGTTAACAACGATACAGTATACTATACAACAATAAGAAAACAACCAAAAATTTAAGATGAAGGAAAATACTCGTCTAGATTTGCATTTTTATCATCTTCACTCAGTCGAAGGTTTTTCACTGGAGTCTAAGTGACAACAAATCCCTTCAGGTTTCCTAGACTTCTCAATATTCTACCAGATCTTAATAGTGCTCTTGTCTTGGTGATTCAAATTCTTCCTTTGATTTCCCAATCCCTCACTTTCTTTTCCAGATTTTTGGGTACCGTGTCAAGGCAACCAACAACAATTAGTATCACGGCCATGTTTCTCAGCTTTTTCACCTCTCTTACAATATCCAAGTTTTCGTCTGTCTTTTTGTTTTTCTTTCATTTTTACTGCATGGTCCGCTGAAAAAGCAAAATTCAGCCAAAATACACCGACTCCACCTCTGCAGAGGGGTAAGACTCCTCCAGTGAGTGTCCTGCATATGACACTAAGCAATCTGAAATTGGGGAATGCGGAATACCCCTTCATTGCAATCGCTCCCAGGTCCACTCTAGCCCGAAATAGTAGCACCTGATAGGGACCTATCTATGGGTTAAATAGAACTAAACTGTGTGCTTATGTTAAACTGAATTGTTTGAAAGAGAACTGTTTGTGTGTATAAAATGGATTTGGCATTAAATAACAAACAATGGTTGATATGCCATAAAACCAAACTAAACCAAACCACTCGATTATAAGTTCTGTTCGTCTTGTTAACTAATACAAGATCTGGTCTTCTGTTCGTGATTGTGAGATCTATTTATATCTCAAAATCCTTAGAATTTCATGGACCTCATTTTCTAGGACAGATTCTGGATTGTGTCTTCCATTTGTCAGCAGGATCAAATATTATTCCCTATTACAATTCCTAATGGATAATTAGTGATAATGAAGTGTTTACCAGTTTAAAATGAATGTGATGATGAATTTTTGTACCGTATATAATTGCTGAATAAACTTTCGCATAAAATAACCCAATAATGAAGTTGTCGTACCGTAAAACTAACCAACCAACCAACCAATGATTGTCCGTGAGAACAAAGTTGCACCATCCCAGCATGTCTATTCCTTCTAATTTACAACTACCACTGCTCCTGCTTGTTGTAATAAAGATATTTCTATTTCTCGTTATGTAATATCAATAACTGTGCATACGACAAGTTATAAGTTATAACCGTTGTCTTTCACAAGAGATCAGGTGACAGCAATTCTCCACATGATTCTAGAACTTTCCTCAGGAGTCCGATTTTTTTGACATGTATGATTTCTATACTTTTCTTGATTATTCTTTTCATTTCTAGTTCTGGCAATGTTACCACGAATATTCCAACTGAGTCAGTTGCAAGTATTTTTGGTATTCCATCAATCTCCTTCCAATGATAAGGTTCCCGTTCTAAATGACCCAGTCGACTGGGGTTGGATCAACTGCATCTCTGCAGATGGATGAGACTCCCTCAATGAATGTACTGTATACGGCACCTGATGGTGAGGCTTCTGTAATGCTGGAGCTTTTGGGGATGCAAAGTATCCCTTCATTGCCATCGCTTTCTGATTCACTCTAGCCCAGAGTGGTAGCACCTGATAGGATCCTATTTATGGGTTAAATAGAATTATTTTATATTTAAATTGTGTACTTACGCTAAACTGAATTGTTTGAAATAGAATTATTTTTACATTTAATTGTGTGTGAACAAATGACTGATGTTTAATTGAATTGTTAGTGATACATAGCAATACTTGAAAACATTAAAATGTGTGCAAACAAACAATTAATAGTAAATAAAATTATTTGTATTAGATAGAAATAAATGAAACCATTTAAATATGGGGGAAAATGAGCCCATGATTGTTTAAAAACGTTATCTAAAAAATGTATTTGGAAATCATATCTTTAATATATATGTATAAAAAGAATTTGGCATTAGATAACTCCGAATGGTTGATATGCCATAAAACCAAACCAAAACCGGTCTAAAGCTCATTGGTGTGTAAAGTCACCCATTTGTTACCATTACTCCCAGATCCACTTTAGTCTAGATTGGGAGAATGTATTTACCTTACTCTAACCGGCTTATTGGCCTAGTGGTTTGAGTGTTCGCCAATGGTCCGGGAGACCTAGCTTCAATCCCAGGTCGCGTCATACCAAAGACTTTAAACATGGTACTTGATATCTCCTTGCTTAACACTCAGCAATATAAGGTATGTATCAAGGGTAAAGTGGAGCAATCCAGGGAAAGGGGTAGCGCCCTCCCCTACACATCGGTGTAATAGCTATTGAAAAGGGAACCTTCTGCTCGCCCTCGACTCGGTTCACCAATTTTATTTTACTTTACTATGGACAATATGTGACACAGACTGGTTGCCTCGCCAGGAGTAAAAAAAAAAAAAACAACACTACCCTACTATTTATCAGTGTAGTCGACTGGAGCTGTAGAATCAACTGACTGCATTTCTGCAAAGGGGTAAAATCCCTTCCAACGAGAGTCCTGATATGAAAACTTTGGAGATATGGGGAATGTTGAGTACACCGGGTCCACACTGGCCCGGATTGGTAGCACTTGATAGGGTCCTATCAATGAGTCAAATAGAACGGTTTGACTATTTAAACTGTCTGCAACCAAATAACTTATACTTGATTGAATTTTTAGAAATACATAGCAACATTTGAAACCATTTAACTGTGAGTTCAGGCTCGTTTAAAAACGATATCAAAAATGTGTTTACAAATTATATATATTTGATATATATTTACAAAGAGTATTTGGCATTATATAACCTACAATGGTTGAATGCCATAAAACCCAATCAAACCAAATCATATACATTTAATATACATGTATAAAGAGGATTTTCCATTAAATAACCTACGATGGTTGATATGCCATAAAACCAACCAAAGCAAATCATGTATATTTAATATATATGTATAAAGAGGACATGGCATTAAATAACCTACAATGGTTGATATGCCATAAAACCCAACCAAACCAAATCATATATATTTAATATATATGTATAAAGATAATTTGGTATTAAATAACCTCCAATGGTTGATATGCCATAAAACCCAACCAAACCAAATCATATATATTTAATATATATGTATAAAGATGATTTAGCATTTAATAACCTACAATGGTTGATATGCCATAAAACCCAACCCAACCAAATATATATCTAATATATATGTATAAAGATGATTTGGCATTAAATAACCCACAATGGTTGATATGCCATGAAACCAAAACAAACCAATCTTTAACTGTTTGCCTAAATTGATATATTGGTATGGCATAACATTGCTTGAAAACACTTGACTGTACAAATGACAAAATTATGCTGAATAGAATAATTAGTGTTAAATAGCAATACTTGTCACCACTTTACTGTAAACTAACAAATGTTTACTATTAAATAGAATCATTAATGTAAGATAGCCATATTTTAAACCATTCAGCTGTGTAGAAACTATAGTAATACTAGAGTGCAAACAAATTAGTTCTTACTCATTTAAAAATGAAATTTCCAACGAATCAATTTCTTACATATCATGAATATCTATTTAAACGTGTGCAAACAAATGACTGATGTTAAATTGTGACTTATATAGCAATACTTGAAACAATTTAACTATGTGCAGACAAATAATTAACAGTAATTAGAATTGTTTGTATTTGATAGCAATACTTAAAACCATTTATCTGTGAGCAAAAAAAATGATCTCAGACTCATTTAAGATATTATCAACAAAGAGTGTTTACAAATCAAATTTAATATGTATTTATAAACAGGATTTGGCATTAAATAACCAACAATGCCATAAAATCCAACTTAACCAAATCAAACCAACATAGCTGGGACTGAAGAGATAGATTCATGTCTTTCCTAAAAACATTTGCGCGAAGTGATTCCATTTCCTATAATGATAACTGTTACATTAAGAGTGCCCCCGAAGTGAAAGCAGCGGTCAGAGCCCCCATCCATGAGAAGCTGTTAGAGCTCCCTCCATGGCAGCTGTTATAGCCTCAATCCATGAGCAACTGTTAGAGCTCCCTCATCCATGAGTAGCTGTTAGAGCTCCCTCAATGGCAGCTGTTAGGGCCCCCATCCATGAGCAGTTGTTAAAGCTCCCTCCATGGCAGCTGTCATAACCCCCATCCATGAGCAGCTGTTAGAGCTCCCTCCATGGCAGCTGTTACAGCCCCCATCCATAAGCAGCTCTCAGAGCCCCCATCCATGAGCAGCTGTTAGAACTCCCTCCATAGCATCTATTAGAGCTCCCCATCCCTGAGCAGCTGTTAGAGCCCCCTCCTTGAGTAGCAGTTAGGGTCCTCCATCTATCACCCAATAGATATTTACCTCTGTAAAATGATTGAGCAGAACCGTCTTTGTACCATATAGAATTGATGACTATGATTGTTAACCTGGCTTTGGCAAAAACATCCCAACAAGGGTTTGCCGTAAATCCAACCAACCAATCAATCACTGTATTGAAGGCTTTTTTTTCTTTGTTTTTTTAACCTATCCACATTTGCCATTGATAAATAGAATATCATATTTGTGTTCCTTCCCGCCCCCTTGCAACGGACGGATTATTTACAAGGACTGGTATTCGGTTCAAAATCGAGTGATGTGTTTAAGGGAAAAGAATTTAGTACCGTTTCTCCGTCGAATTCTGTTTTGCATATTTTGATACCAATTTTAATTTGAGTTTTTTTCATTCAAGGCTGAGTGACAGCAAGTCTCCTCAGGTCTCTGGGACTCTTTTAAGTATTCTAGCTGATTTTTAAAATGTGCGTGTAAGGTCTCGATTCTTCCTCTGATCTTCAATTCCTCCAGTCTCCTTGCCATTCTTTTGAGGAAAGTTTTCAGTGCACCAGTTATTACCACCGTCACCCTCATATTCCACAGTTTTTTTTTTGGGGGGGTGCTTTCTTACATTTTCATGCTGGGCTCCGGTGGAATGGTAAAATACACAAGTCAAAAACTTCTTTTCTTTCCTGTTAACTAAAACTAGGTCTGGTCTTCTGACCGGGATTGGGTGTTCCGTTTGTATCTCAAAGTCTCAAAGAATATAACGCGTTTCATTTTATGACAAATTCTCTCTATAAACCATTTGTTATATAGTATGGTTAAATTTTAATCTCTTGCATAATTCCCAGTGGATAACCGTGTGTACCCAGTCATGTCTACTCTTGTATTCTTTTTGAGCAAGTTTCGTTCATTCGCTTTTCATGTGATTAATTACTTCCTTTCTGTTTCCACATAATCTATACTTGTTATTTTACATATTATCCATTTTTGCTATTATATAACTGGTTCTTATATCATTATTTTTGCTGTTAATGAAACAGATTTGGTTCCACCTTCTTCTTAGCCATGTCCAGGCCATCTCGTATGTAATTTCCTTCCTTTGTCGCCTGAAGTACTCATACAGTTGTTTTTCTTCCCATTTTTGTTTTCTATATATCTTATTGTTGTTTTTCTGTTTGTCCTTCAGTTATTTCGTTTGATATTGTTGTTGTTGGCTGTTATCAGCCTTTTACACTTTTTGTATATTCTTCGAGTCCCCAAATTGCTTTATCTACACAAAGCTCAATGCCAACGATTCCTTTTGTTATCTGTATGTGGCCCCTCGATTGTAAGACCTTTTCCCTTGGTTCTGCTAAGTTTCTACGGGTGGGGGGAGTATTGTATAATGGCTAAAGTGCATGTCTGTTGCCTTGAAGTAAGTGAGTTTCAACTCCAGTCACACCGTGATTTGATAGTCAAGATTCTTTCTGATTTTCAACACCGATCGTTAGGGACTATTCCAAGTGCACCAACTACAATTAGGATCACCGTCACCCTCACAGTTTTTCTTGCTCTCTTACCAGCTCCAAATATTTCTCTCTCTTTTCATTTTATTTTATTTTCACTCGGTGATCCACAGGAACTGCAAAATATCATTATTTTACAAATTTGCAAGTTTTCACAGCAGCGTTAACTGGTGGTCTTTCACTGGAGTCTGCAACAGCAAATCTTCCTAGGTCTCCAGGACTCTTCTCAGTATTCTAGCCGATCTTAACAATGCTGTAGTTTGGATGTTCTTGATTCATCCACCAATTTCCAGCTCTTCTAGCCCCCTCACCAAGCCTCTAGAGACCGTTCCAAGTACGCCATTTAAAATTGGCATCACCGTTACTCTCATGTTCCGCAGCTTTCTTTATTGTTTAGCAAGGTACAAATACTTGTCTCTCTTTTCATTTTCTTAGATTTTCACTCGGTGAAAGTCCACTATACGACAGGTTCTCTTTTTTATTGTTAATTATGACTTGGTCTGATCTTCTGGATAAGATTAGATGATCTCTTTGTATCTCAAAATCCTGTCTTATTTAGGTGTCTTATTTTTCAGGACGGGTTCTGGTTTGTGCATATTATTATTTTCTCTTTTAGAGTTTTTCAAATCAGTATTAGCTGACCGATAAAATGAAACGCAGTTTCTTCCAAGCAGCGGTCGTATCGATACTGCTATATGGATGCACTACTTAGACGCTAATAAAACGCCTGGAGAAGCAGCTATACGACAATTATACAAGAATGCTGCGAGCTATATAGAACAAGTCCTGGAGGCAACACCCCACAAGACACCAACTATACAGCCACCAGCCTCCCATCACGAAAACTATCCAATTTAGACGATCCAGACATGCAGGACACTGCTGGAAAAGCAGAGACAAGCTCATAAGTGATGTACTCTTATGGACCCCCTCATATGGCCGGGCAAAAACAAGACGACCAGCTCGAACATACATACAGCAGCTCTGTGAGTATACGGGACGTAGCCCTGAAGACCTACCAGAGGCCATGAACGATAGGGAGAAGTGGCGAGAGAGGGTCAGTACATCTACCTGTGCTGGCGGCACGACATGATGATGATGATGATGATGATTATCTGATGGTTTTTCACTGGAGTTTGAGTGACAGCAAATCTCCAGGACCCTTCTCAGTATTCTGGCCGTTCTTGGTAATGCTGTCATTTGGATAGTCTCTACCCATGCGCCAACTTCCCAGTCCTCCAGGCCTTTTGATAATCCTTTAGTTATTGTGCCAAAAGCACCAATCACAAATGGTACAATCGTCACTTTCATGTTCCACAGATTTTTCAATTCTCTTGCAAGGACGAGGTACTTATCCTTCTTTTCACATTCTTTCAGTTTTATTCTGTGGTCAGCTGGGACAGCAAAGTCGAGAATTTTGCAAATTCTTTTTTTTTTTTTTTTTTTGGTTATTATAAGGCATGGTCTTCTGGCCAGGATTAGGTGATCCGTTTGTATGTTAAAGCCTCATAGGAGTTTATGAGTGTCATTTTCTAAGACAGGTGCTGGGTTGTGTATATACCATTTGTTTGTATGGTCAAATTTAAATTTCTTGCACATTTCCCAGGGGATCACCTTGCCGACCCAGTCGTGTCTTGACTTATACTCCTTCTGTGCTAATTTGCTGCATTCGCTTATCATGTGATTGATTATTATTATTATTATTATTATTATTATTATTATTATTATTATTATTGTTGTTGTTGTTGTTGTTTTTGCATGTTTTCTTTTTTTTTTTCTTTTCTTTTATTTTCTATTTCTTACCGACTCTTTAAACTTCTTGACATTTCCTTTTTTCTACGCAATATTCGTAAGAGTAGTAAACAAGAAGATAATTATAAAACCAGGAGATTATCATCAACGGATTTAGGGTTAGGATTATGGGAAGGAGAATGTTTTATGGTTATTCTGTAATATGAGTAAAAGTCAAGAAAGAGAAAAAAACATACCATCTGTTCCTTTGACACTCCTTTGATTGAAACTCTTTCTTTGGAATAAAAAAGAATTATTACAGATGCTACGTTATTTTCCCCAACCCTTCCGATGCAATCACTGCCTCAGTTTTTCTGGTTTCTCGGGGGTGGGGGAGTAACAACTGTAGTAAACGGAGACTATCACTTAATGGGCACTGGTTTGTGTTTGTTTCTTGCTAAGACCGAAGGTCAGTATCCACCCTATCACCCATAAATAAAAACAACACTAATCTAATTTAGAAAAAAGAAATTTAACTTTTTAAAAAATAAGCTAACAAGATTTTACTATTTCTAGTGGACCATCATATAATAAAAAGATATTACTAAGTATTACTACATCCATATTTACCAACCCCTCCGCTCGGGAAGGAAATGACACAAGGTCAATTTTTAAGCGGAGTTTAACAGGTTTTAATTCAGAGTTTTCCTTCTCCTAGACTAGTTGCCTCACCAAGGCTGAAGAACCTAGCCTGCCCTACTATTTACCCATAGCTAGAGGGAGAATAATTGGATTCATACCTTTCCCAAGGGTATTAGTGCTATGTGAAATGCAACCAGTCTCGTCCAGGATTTGAACTCGTATCCCTGTGTCCATTTCCTACGACGATAATCATTACACCACGGGCACCTACTGTATCACACATATATAAACACTCCATCTACCTGAGATACAAACTCTGTCAGATAAACATATGGATAGATATAGTAATGCCTATAAATAAGTACACACTCATAATCTTTCGTAGAAAGATAATTTTCATCGAAATCAAAGATATCTGGATACACTTATATCTAGACGAACATATAATCAAAAAGGATATAATGACGTGAAGCATTCAATAAGTTTCCAGACTTTTTTGTACAGGCATTTCAAATTGTCGTAGACTCCTGAAAATTCACTATGTTATTGCTATACATCATATGAGATGACTGATTAATATTTATGATTTCAAGTTCAAATGAACAGCTACAACAGCAATTGGAATACACCTTACTAAAGCCTGATTGTCACACCTGGTGAATTTCAAAAATGCAATCTGGACGTGAGGACACTTTAGAAGGACGATATGCAATAAAATTCTGTTTTAAACTTGGAAAAAATGCCTGAGAAACGTATCGAATGCTTCAGACTACTTTTGGGGCATCTTGCATGAATCGAGCATCAGTTTTTGAGTGGCATAAGAGATTCAAGGAAAGCAGGGAATCTGTGAGGGATGATGACAGGTGTGGGAGGAGTAAGGAAGTCAGAACACCAGAGTTGATTGGCCAAAGGGTTAGAGTTAGGGTTACTATGTTGAGGTTTTAAGGGAGCCCAGGAAGAGATTCCGTCGGAAGAGGCCAGCACTCTTCAAATCAGGTCAGTGACATTTCCAGCAGGACAAACCAACAGTCCATAACTCCATCCTTGTCAAAGACTATTTGACCAAGATGGGCATCAACACAGTTGCTCAGCCTCCCTATAGTCCAGATCTTTCTCCCTGTGACTTTTGGTTATTCCCTAAGCTCAGAGGCTGTCGATATGATACAATTGAGGAGATGAAAGAGGCTGTGACGAAGATCATTGACACGCTCACACAAGAGGACTTCCATGGGGCCTTGCAGAATTTGTTGGAACGGTACAACAAGTGCATTGCAGCTGAAGGAGATAACTTCGAAGGGGACTAGAGTTTCATGCGTGTACTATCAATAAAAGAGCCCATACGAAAAAAGTCTGGAAACTTATTGAATGATCCTCGTATTACAGTATTGTCTATAAATAAGAATATCACCGCTGATATTTTATTAAGACTTAATTTTCATCTAAACCAAAGTTACAACTGACTGTTCGATTTTGGGACAGGTATTGCTATTTGTGTAAAGGGATGTTCATGAATAAGTTTTGGATACCTGTTTTGTGGGACTCTTCTTTAACTTGAGAAAACAGGATCTGTTTTGGCAATCTGCTATCCACAGGTCTCTTCAAATAGCTAGCCTATCTTAGGTTATGTTAGGTGAGTATATCGTACATGCCAGGGAGTTTATATTTCTCTTGGTTGAATTTATTTGGGATATGCTGCTACCACTTGACATTTCGTATTTTGCACAAGGGACACATTATATAGTCGTCCGGTTTGTATACCTTCCAAGTTTCTGCGCCGTGCAGGAGGGTTGTGAGAATTATGGCGCAGTACACTGCACATTTAGTTTTTATGGAGAGGTCTTTGTTGAACCAGACTGAATTTCTCACCCCACCAAAGGCCTTGGAACCATTTGATGTCCGTGTATCTAGTTCTGTATCTATTCTGTTATTGTGGGTGACTGTGGTGCCGAGATATTTGAATTTATTTACTTGAGTTAGTACCTGGTCCTCTATCGGTATGTCTTTACCGAGGGGCGGTAAATAACCTCAGTTTTCTTTAGGTTTATTTTCAACCCAAATGTCTATGCAGATTTCGAGAGATCGGTGATTATTTTCAGTGCATTTTAATGGTTTTATATGACGAATACAGTGTTGTCAGCAATCATGGGTTCGCATGCCAGAATATCTCTGGTTTTTCTGGCAGATTTAACTCGGCTGACATTGAATAAGTTTGCCTCCCATTTACTGTGTATCCATACACCAAGTGTAGAATCAGTGAAGACAAGACCGTCGGAAGAAAAATCAAGGTGTGGGGGCAGCAACACAGCCCTGGTTCATTCCATTCCCAACCCCAAATAGTTCCGTTAGCTCTCTGCTTAAGCTGTCACAACTTTATTCCTGTCGGCAAGGCAGATATGAGCCCCTGCGGAAGTGATCAGCGTACCCTACTTTTCGTAGGATGCTCCACTGTGTTATTAGAGACTGCAACTATGAGGAGTCCAGCCACTTTTGTTTGCCACCATTTATTCTTTAATCCTCTGCATCTATGTAGGAGAAATTGATAGGAATGTCTATATCTGGCCCTAGCAGACTTAGTGTTCTTGCTGAGAATGTTATTCCGGGCTAGGTTCCTGTTGTTAATGACCTTTTCCACCCCGACGCTGTTTCCATCGAACTATACTTCATACTTCCGTAATGCAGAACCGAGTTTCTCTTTGGATTCCTTGTACACGATTGATTTGATGGCGTTCCACTTTTCCTTTCCTGAACCTGCGGGAATTTTAACTAACCTGTCGTTTAATGATGTTGTATATTGACCTTCGACTCGGCAGAGCTGTCAAAATAGGAAATGCACCTGTGTAAATAACAGGTGCATCCGGGCGAGGAATATCAAAATATAACCTTGACCGTGGACGGGTTGAATGAGTGCGATTTGTGACACCCACAAGAAGATTGGACGTCAAATTAGAATATAACTCGGTGCACAGGAAGTTCAATCAGTTGGATTTAAGATGCGGTAGAGAAAACCAGCACTCAGAGAGGCTGGCCCCCCTGGCCCCTGGTTGAGCAGTCCAAGAGAACGGGAAAGAAATTCTGTTTTGGCTATAGGAGTGGGGGTCAGTATGTTGCAGTTCTGTTCGGTCTCCAACTCCCTCTCACACACAACCCTTTCAATAAAGTGAGAGTCTTCACTCGTCTTTATTGTGTCGTCGTTATGATTCTGCATGCATATGTGTTTGTATAGTTGGTCATGGCTATACAACAATGAGACCTGAAGATTATCCCTGATTCTATTGATAATGATCGTGTTGAATGCGAGCTTCCGAATTGGCATTTCTTTCCTCATTCTCCGCCTCACCCGTAGTTTACTTGTGGACTTGATCATAACATGGTCAATACTGTAGGTGGCTCTTCTCGTTGCTCTTGTATTCAGAAAATCTAGCAGATCACGCAGTCGCTTGATGATCCAATGTTTGGATTTTGGGTGCATCCAGGAGTTATTAATATTTGCTTGTGCTTGAAGAAGGTGTTGGTAATGACCAGCCGGTGGATAACAGCAGATTACCATTGATATTAGCCTTCCTCGTTCCAGTTTTACCAAGAACTTTCGGCCAGATATACTCGAATGCTAAAGTCTCAAAGAAGGATGTTTTTCTCTTCATTCGGGATAGCACGAAGTATATGTTCACGCTGGTTGTATAAACGGTTTATTTTTCTAGGCTGTTGGTCATAGTCGAAGCATAGGCAAGAGTACAATATCTATTATCGACTAATGGAATCATCGACATAATGTGTCTATCACAGACCATCAAAGACTTATAAGACATGCGGGAGATGTAAGGATGGACTTATAAGCGACGTTTTCCTGTGAACTCCTACTCATAGACACACCAGTTTTGGCTGACCACCAAAAACATGCATTCATCATTTCTGTGCGGACACTGGATGCCGCCAATAGGAATTACCAAGAGAAATAGCCAATGGGAACCGATGCAGAGAGAGAGAGAGAGAGAGGGGGGGAGAGTTAAGTGAATCTTTTATTTTCAGCACACCTTGATGATGATGATGGTAGTCTTGCACTCGAGTGACCTCTTTTTTATTTGTTGATCGTTAGTAAAAAGATTTCATTTCTTTTTTTTTTTTTTATCATAAAACCAATTCAATAACATTTAACATAGCTCAACTTTTGGTATATAAAAAAGTTGAATCAATTAACACCTGATATTTTTAGTGATCACGTGATCGCCAAGTAATTTCGTGATTGGCTTAAAAATACACACCCACAATAGTTGTTATTTGAAAAGTAGTTTCTACAAAAATAAAAAAAAAACAAATTGCAATATGTCTTTTTTTTATTTTTTGAATCCTCGTAATGTTAGTCGTTCTTGATATCAAGAAGAGTTTCTTACTTGACCACAGTTACAAAAAAGAACCGACAAACATGTTGTAACAGATTGGTTCACACATTTATTAATAAGCTAGTTATTCAGACCGGCTATTTCCGTGAGTTTACGAACCGTCTTTCAGAGACAGAAGAAAAGTCAGTGCGTAATCTAAAAAAAATAGGATTTCTAAAACGTTAAACGCCAAAACACAAGTCGTAGTACCACAGAAACCTAACTGCTCAATCTCAAAACGTAAACCTTCTCATCGCTTGTTTCAATCTCAGTTACTCTTAGCTCCACCTGCGTGTCAAACCTCAAGATTTACACACGATTTACACACACACACACATATATATATATATATATATAGAGAGAGAGAGAGAAGTGAATGAAGAAATTAAATGAAATTTGACAGTATGACGAAAAGAAGAAAAAACAAAATAATCCACAATTTTATGAATTTATAATGAAAGTCGACGTTCAACGTTTCGGTTATAATAACCTTCTTCAGGACTTTAAATTTATGTATAGTGTTGCTGAAATAGCGATGGATGTTTGATGAAATAACAGGAGAAAAGAAAGTGTGTGTGTATAAAAAGAAAGATTCATCATAGTATAAAATGAATCTTTCTTTTTATATACATTATCTTTTCTCCTGCTATTTCATCACGTGATGTAGATGAGAGTACAATTAATTTATTTCAAGTTCATTTGTTATCAGAAATTTGCTTCCACATATTAAGAGAATTTGTAATTCTGATTAAAAAAAAAACAGGTTTATATATTGTCATCCACAGACAGACTGTTTCGTTCTATCAGAACTCTTCAGTGTAGATAGACACGCAGGACGCTCGAAGCCGGGATCGAAACCCGTCTAACTCTACGTCAGACTGTGTTTCAGACCACTCGTCCACCAAGCGGATCACGTTGGCTAAGGGAAGTTTAAGGTATTTTTATTTTTAGAAAAAGCAGCAGAAGCCTTTGTTTACATTTTTTTTTTTTTTTTTTTTTTACATTTTTTTATACCCTATCGGCTACCAGAGTGCTCAATTCTTTCGAAGAGCTTTGCATTAAGTTAGCAGCGGCCGGCAATTCCTTCGCCAGAGAGCTCAATCCCCATGGGGGAGCATATATATATATATATATATATATATATATATATATATATATATATATATATATATATATCAGAAATAAGGTGATATTGCACTAGGGAGTCTACTTCATCGAAAAGAACGGGACAAATTACCTGATGACAATCCCGAAAAAGAAATTCACAGATTCTTTTTAAACGTGATGGAGATACTGTCATTATTCAGGGAGCTTTCATAGGACTTACTTCAGAGAGAAGTAAGGCGCAATTGCCCTAAGTAGACCGCTTTATCGTTACAAGAAAGGATCATTTTCAGACAGACTTCTTATACGTGGTTTTTATTGTATATGAGTGTAGTTAGATAAGTATGCCTGTATGTGTGTGTATGTGTTCATGTTTGTGTGTGCGTGAGAGAGAGAGAGAAAGAGAGAGAATGTGAGAGAGAGAGAGAGAGAGAAAGAGAGAGATAGAGAGAATGTGTGTGCGTGTGTGTGAACCTAAATGAAATTAAGCGTTTTAAGCAAATCAAATAACCTCTTGGCACTCTTAACCACTTAAAAGTGAAGAGCTGTTTATTTCATGTAGATCGACCGATCTCTTCCGAAAAAATTGTTCTGCACCTGCATAGACACCTATACTCCCCCCCCCCGCCCTCTGAAAAAAAAAAGACCAAAAAAATTACTACCAAATTAAAACATACTAAACCAAATTCTCAAGAGAATTATTGAAAAACAACAAAAAAAAAATCCCCCCATGATTTTTTTGGAATTTCGAGGGATATCGTTTTTTCTTTTTCTTTTTCTTTTTTTTGTAACAAGATGCTTTTTGTCCATGCCAAAAGAGAGAGAGGAGGGAGAGAGAGAGAGAGGAAGAAAAAAGAGAAAATGGCTGCCGTCCAAAATCAACCAGCAAACGTCAAAACAGTTTTTCAAAAACGTAAGTCACCTGAAAACGGACTTAGAATTCAGGTCGCTTGATATATTCGCATCTTACACAAAAAAAATAATTAAATAAAATAAATAAAAATATCAGTACTGTTGGGTTTCTTATTTTGAAAAATAAAAAACAACGGAGCTTTTGGAGGAAAAAGACAAGTTCCCTATTAATTCTTTGCTTTTGCTTTTGCTTTTGTTTTTCAGGTTCTAAAAAGTAGACAAACTTCTCTATGTACATTTGCCAAGCATGCCATTGCTAAAGAGTTCAATTCTCACTGGGTGTCTCATATCAACTCATGAGTTTCTCTTCTTTTTTTTTATTCAATACAAACCCTGTGTTTTTGGAACTCGTAACTGGGTGACTCGCTTGTTGCAATGGCAAGCTAGACTGGCAGACAATTACTAGTGAATTTAAGTCTCACTGTGTACGCCATATTTCTGGTTTTATGCCTCAACTAAGCAAAGCTATATAAAAAAGTAAGTAAAGTTGGTGACCATAGTCGAGGGTGACCCGAAGGCTCCCTTTTCAATAGCTACTACACGGAGGTGTAGGGAATGGCGCTACTCCTTTCCCTGGATTGCTCCACTTACCCTTGATCCATACCTCATAATGGTGAGTGTTAAGCAAGGCGGCATCAAGTACCATTTTTTTAGTCTTTGGTATGACGTGACCTGGGATTCAACCCTGGTCTCCCGGGCCATTAGCGAACACTAACCGCTAAGCCTATGGACCGATAAAAGTAAAGTTGGCGACCGTAGTCGAAGGATACCCAAAGGCTCCCTTTTCAATAGCTACTACAGGGAGGTGTAGGGAATGGTGCTACTCCTTTTCCTGGTGAAAGCTATATACTCAAGTATAAATCAGCTTGTTTTACTGGGGTTTTTTTCCGAATTCTAAAAGTTGGAAAGATTTTGTTCTAGGCTCACGGACCATAGCTAGTGAGTTAAACTTTCCCTGGGTGCTCCATACGTCTGGCCTTGTGCCATAAATGTCAACTATTCTTCATACTCGTTTCTGAATTATCCAAGTCGGTAGAACTTAGAATATGCTGATAGTATCACTTGATGAGGAGTAAGACTCTCCTCAAAAAGGGAATGTTCTGAATATGACACTAAACTGAATCCAGTGGTGGGGCTCCGGTTCTGGAAAACTGGGGAATATGGAATACCTCTTTGTTGTCATTACTTCTAGGCCCACTCTGACTTGTTGGGGTTCTATGCAGGGGTCAAATAGATTCGTTTAAAAATGATTAACATTTATTAGGAATATTTGATATTATATAACCGTGTGTAAATTAATAGTATCAAAAATAGTTACTTGACGGTATAATTGTTTACTAAGTTTTGTAATTTGTTATATGAAACACGAAACTGTGTGCAAACAAATAACAATCATCAAATAGGAATAATTACTTGAAAACCTATAATTATTATTAGATAAGAATACTTGAAACCATATAATTATTAATATTAGATAGGAATACTTGAAACCGTGTAATTATTAGTATCCAATAGGAAGAACTGAAAACATATAATTATTACTATTAATAAGAATATTTGAAACTATGTAATTATTAGTATTAGATAGGAATACTTGAAACCATACAGTTGTATACACATTATTTGTATTAGATAAGAATTCTTCATATCACACAGCTGTGTGCAAATTACTTGTATTCGGATATTTTGATATCTTATAAATCAATCGAACAATCGATTGTTTCTAAGTAAAGTCATTCATATTCAAACAAAAATAATTACCAGACAAATTCATAATCTCTTATTCATAAATCTAGTTTTCAGTAAAGTCAGGAAAAGAAAAAATGGAATGATTACGGTACATACTCATGTATAGGTCGAGTTTTGAGATTAATATCATAAAACGGACAACTAACTATTTATGGTTTTAAAACTAAAATTAATGGGCTACCAGGAATAATATTAAATATATTGACATCCACTGACAGATCTGTTTCGTCCTATCAGAACTCTTCAGTTTGGCTGGACAGGCTAGATTCCCGAAGTTGGGATCGAAACCCGGTTGAATCAAGCGCTAATCCAGGATTCTACCACTCAGCCACGAGGAAACTAGCACCAGGAAATTAAAGCGTTTATGAATCATAATTGTTTTTGTTTTACATATATTCGCTTAACGGCTACCGAGATCTCGATTCATATGAAGAGCCTTGCATAACGCTAATGGCAACACATTTATTTCCTTCGCTAGAGAGCTCAACCCTACAGGAGTAGAGGAGCATATATATATATATATATATATATATTGTATGAAATGTATTCTGTAATATGTTTCTGGGTTTTATTTCAAGGAACAAGTCACGACCCTCAAAAGAGTTTTGGACAGTAATTCAGATATTATCTTATTTCTTTTCACATCCTGAAATCTGCAAGCAGTCCAGTTTAAAACAATGCCTCAAAACTGCCACACACAAGTATCTGCCATTAAAATATCTAAAACAAAAATTATTATTGTCCTTAGTGAGTTTTTCACAACAGCGTTAGCTGGAGTCTGAGTGATAACAAGTCTCCTCAAATCTCCGGGACTTTTCTCGGTATTGCTGTAGTTTGGGTGGTCTCTGCTCGTTCTCCGATTTCAAACTCTTCCAGTCCATTTATTTTTTGTTGTTAGTTTTCATTGTAACAGAGTAACAGCAAATGTCCACAAATGAGTGATCTGAATGGTCTCGATTCTTCTTCTGATCTTAAATTCACCTAGACTCTTTTCTAGGCTTTTGAGGATCGTTCCAAGTACAAACTACAATTGGTATCACCGTTAACAGCAGGTTTCACATCTTTATTAGCTCTCCAGTAAGATCCAGGTATTTGCCCAGTTTCCGCTTTCTTTTATTTTCACTTTATCGTCTGCAGGAAGCGCAAAACACACTAGTCGACAATTTTCACTCCTTCCTAAATAGAAGCATCAATATCATCATGGATTACTGTTAACTATCAAATGCTAATTAAGATCCTTCACTCCTTCCCAAATAAAAGCATCATGGACCTCTGTTAACTATGAAATGTTTATGAGAATCTCGGGTGTGTGGAGTACTTCTTCATTGCCATTACTCCCAGGTCAACTGTGACCTGGAATAGTTGTACCTATTAGGTTTTCATTTATGTGTCAAATTAATCGACTTAAAAATTATTTGTTTTCGATAGGACCGTGTGCAAAAAAATTCTTAAAAAACAACAACACAAAAAAATGTGAAGATAAACATGCAATGAATGCAATTCCCTAACCACTTGGCATAAAATAACCCTAAACGGTTTGAAAAACATTAAAATCGATCAGATTTTTTTTCACAAAAAAGAATAATTTCTCCTCTTCAATGCGTACTTTTTCAAAGTCTCCATTTTATTTATTCATTTATTTATTTTTATTCTAACTGCGCAATGAATATTATAGATATTGTCAAACCAATCATAATTCATACATTTCAATTTTTTCAATAGAAAACGCTTTTTTAATTAAGCATCTTCAAAAAAAGCCTCCACAAAGTTCAACAACCATAGGTGGGGATTTTTAAATAAAAGAATAAAGAATATTGTTACACATTTACAAAATTCTTATATATCCATCCGTTCTTTACATTAATAGTTTCTGCTTTTGCATTATCCATTTTTTCAAAACGATGGTTATTTCCTGACAGCCTTACATATATAGCTTTCACCATGAAACAAAAGGAATAAGAAGATTATATCTGGAAACCGTAGAGAAAATCGCATGGAGACAAGCTATAAGCGTCTTCGTAAATACGCACTCATGATTACATACATACTTCTCGTTTTAGATTTCCGGAACGAGATCTCGTTATAACGAGGCTTAATACAGCCATACTTTACTGCCAAAATCAAGAATAAATAAAAAAAAGAAAACAAACACAGCATACCAATCCCCACCAAATTCCGAAGCTTAGATCTGAACCACATTATAAGAAACCAGCAATGTTAGTGCAGACGAAAAAAATCAATCAGTCACACATGGTTTGATTTTTGAGTTCAAAATTGTTTGCATATCGTACGTTTGTATCTTTGTATTGTTTTGTAGGTTTTACTATTTTCATAAACTAAAGAAAGTGCGTATATTTTAGGACGGAATTAGATATAATTCTCTTTATGTTTTGTGTGTGTGTGTGTGTGTGTGTGTGTGTGTGTGTGTGTGTGTGTGTGTGTGTGTGTGTGTGTGTGTGTGTGCAAGCAGAACTACCAGGTCTTTGACTCGACTAAAAGTATTTTATGAACACCAGTGAGATAGAAAGTGAGAAAAGAGGAGTAGTAATTTACTAAGCTTTTTGCTAAGTTGGTTGGTTGGTTGGCTGGTTGGTTTTTATGGCATATCAACCTTTGCAGGTTATTTAACGCCAAATCAATTTTTATACAAACAATCAGTTCTATTTCAAACAATTCAGTTTAGTTTAAGTACAGTTTAATTGTCAAAAACGTTTCTATTTCAAACTACTCAGTTTATTGAAACAGTTCTAATTCAGCTAATTCAGTTTAATATAAGTACAGATTTTGTTTACACACAGTTAAATGTCAACACAGTTCTATGTTAAACAAATCATTTTAGTGTAAATACAGTTCCAATGTCAAAAAAACAGTTCTATTTTAAATAATTCAGTTTAGCATAAGCACTCAGTTTAAATGTAAGTACGGTTTAATTGTCAAAACATTTCTATTTCAAGCTATTCAGTTTAGTTAAACAATTCAGTTTAGCATAAGTATGCCGTTACTTCTATTTAGCTCATAGATAGGACCCTATCAGGTGCTACCACACCGAGCAATGGCAATGAAGCAGTACTCCGCGTTTCCCAAAGCCCCAGCATTACTGGAAACTCACCATCAAATTATTTAGTGTCATATCCAGGACACTCATTGGGGGGGTCTTACCCCGCTGCAGTGGTGCAGTCGGTGTATTCTACAGCCCCAGCCGACAGTGCAATTTTTGCTTAAGTATGGCACAAGGCTGAATGAATGGAGCACCAACAGAGACTCAAACTCACTCGTAAAGATTTGCTAATCAAGCTTGCAAACCATTATACAACTTGAACTGCCCGGGAAGAAAAGAGTAATATTATAGCTTTTGGCTTCGATATGGCACAAGGCCGAATGAATGGAACATCCAACGAGACTCGAATTCACTTGTGAAGATTTGCTAGTCTATCTTGCAAGCCATTACACCACCAGAGGTGTCCTCAGGAAGAGAGGATTAAATAAAAAAAAAAATAATATGTCCTTATTTGTAGTTGAAAGATTACACCTATTAATTCATAGGAATTTTTTTTTTCATTCTTTATTATTAATTTTTTTTTTTTTTAGTTTACATTTAAGATAATATATGAAAATATTCAACCTTAAATTGGTGAAAGTTTTAAAACATTTACAGGATTTTTTTTTTGTTTTTTTTGTTTTCAGTAATTTTTTTTTTTTTTTTTTTTTTTTACAATTAGTGCTCAATTGCAGAACATTTTTTTATTTAATAATTTTCGAAAAAACAGTTTCAATTTAATTTTCATTTGCCTTCTAAAAACTTATTGATAAAAAAATATAAGAATTCAGGTATTGCAATATTCTTTTTTTTTTTTAGGATTTTTTGGTTTACATTTAAAATATTATTTTTAAAAATGTGCCCCTGAAACTAACGAGTAGTTTGAAACATTATTATAATCTTATTTTTCTAAAAGACTTTTTTTCAAAAATTTGAAAAGATTTTAATTCAGTTCTTTATTGCCTGTTGAGCTACAGTGATAAAAAATGTATTCGTTTATATTTTCTTTTTTACCCTCTACAAATGTAGCAATGAAAGAAAAGGTAGGAATTAAAAATGTACTTGTCTTTAATTGGAATCATTTTGAGATGAGGTTTCTTAAATTTAGAATTAATTTTTTTTATTTATTGCGGACTTTTTTTCCTCATCTTGGTAGTTTTTGTGTTGTTTCTTCTTTCACTACGTTTCGGCCAAATTTCACCTCTGGCCTTCTTCAGGTGATTTACCGCGACCTCGGATAGGAATGCTGAGTCTTATAACCGTATCCCCAGTAATTACTGCCTTCCATAGTTGTTGTCTATCACATTACGTTTTGACCAAGTAAACCTCTGGCCGGCTTGGGTAGGATTTGAAACCGCTATCTTCTGACAATGCTCACCTGGAACCGTAGAGACTCAACGCCTCTATCCGCTGCGCCGAAACGTAGTGAAAGAAGAAACAACACAAAAACTACCAAGATGAGGAAAAAAGTCCGCAATAAATAAAAAAAATTAATTCTAAATTAAAAATGTGTCCTTATTTTTAGGTGAAAAACTTCGCGTATGATTTGGACTTTAAAAATTTTCGTTTATTCAATAAATACTTTATTTATTTCTTTAAAAAGTTTCTGGGATACACTGATTAAATCAATTTTGTTCTTAGAAGTATGAAGCGTATTTATTTAAAAAATCAATTTTTGAATTATTGATAAACGATTCTTCACTTTTAATTTTTGTCACTTTTTTCTGTTTTACCCTCTAAAAATGCAACAGTACCGGTCGGTACCATAAGAAGTTAAGAATTAAAATGTACCCTAAAAATAAAAAAAGTTAAAAAATTAAAAATGTACCCATAAAATGAAAAAGCTAAAAAAATTAAAAACGTACCCATAAAATAAAATTAAAAATCAAAAATGTACCCTTAAAATAAAAAAGCTAAAAATTAAAAATGTACCCTTAAAATAAAAAATTAAAAATGTACCCTTAAGATAAAAAAAAGCTAAAAATTTAAAAATGCACCCTTAAAATGAAAAAAGCTAAAAAAAATTAAAAATGTATCCTTAAAATTAATAAAGCTAAAAATTTAAAAATGTACCCATAAAAGAAAAAAAGCTAAGAAATTAAAAATTTACCCATAAAATAAAAAGAAATTAAAAAATTAAAAATGTACCCTTAAAATAAAAGAGCTAAAAAATTAAAAATGTAATCTTAAAATAAAAAAGCTAAAAAATTTTAAATGTACCCTTAAAATAAAAAAGATAAAAAAATTAAAAATTGGCCCAGCGTTTAGAGTGTTCGCCAATGGCCCGGGAGACCAGGGTTCAATCCCAGGTCGAGTCATACCTAAGACTTTAAAAATGGAACTTGATACCACCTTGCTTAACACTCAGCATTATAAGGTACGGTTCAAGGGTAAAGTGGAGCAATCCTGGGAATGGAGTAGCGCCCTCCCCTACACCTTGGTGTATTAGCTATCGAAAAGGGAGCCTTCGGGTCACCCTCGACTATGGTCGCTAACTTTTTACTTACTTAAAATTAAAAAAACACATTTAAAAACTAAAAATTTACCTTTAAGATAAAACAGATAAAAAAATTAAAAATGTACTCTTAAGATTAAAAAAAAAATTTAATTAAAAATGTACCCTAAAAATAAAAAAGCTAAAAATTAAAAATGTACCCTTAAAATAAAATAAACAGCTAAAAATCAAATATGAAAAATTTCTCGGACTACCATTTCCTCTTTTCGTTTACATCAAAGAGAGTATTTTAAAACGGTAATCCTTTGTTTTCAACATTTTTTTTCTTCTAGTTTTTCCAAAAATTAAGAATTTTTCATCTTTATTTTTATTAGAATTAATACTAAATAACAAAAAAATAATTTTGGAAAAGGCATTAAATTTGGATTTCGACAATAGAATCCGTGTGAAATTTAAACAGGGTGGGTCTTAAAAACTAAAGAGTTGCCTCTTTTTTGTACTAATTTATAAAGAACTGTGAAGAGTTCCACAAATCGATCGATTTTCAATTTTGAAATTATATTGTTTAATCAGTAAAAATCAAAAACTAGATTTTATACCTTTCTTTTCTATAACAGTATTAAAGTGTATGCGCAATTTTAATTTTCTATTACATCTCTTTTCAGAGTTATAAAGCAACGTTTCGGCCGATAAAACCTTCGTCCTTTTCAAGTGTTTCCTGTCGAGCTCGGGATTTCACTCAGAATCTCGAACTAAACCCTTTATTGGATTGACTGCTCCAGTTCTCTCAACCATGACCAGGTACAAAAATTAAATTACTATCACTTGTTGTGGAGATTGAGCCTGCCACGTCCCAATGATTCCACTCAGAAGGACTTTCCAACCAAACACCCGATCTACAGCACCATGTGTCCTAACTCAGAATCATAAGTTGACACATACATACCGAAACAGACATGATTCCTTGATAGATAGATAGATAGATAGATAGATAGATAGATAGATAGATAATCCCCTACCCGCGTAGGGTTGAGTTCTCTAGCGAATGAAGTAATCGTGTTGCCATTAGCGTTTATTCCAAGTCTCTTCATATATGAATTGAGGTCTCGGTAGCCGTTAAACGGATGTATGTAAACAATAGTAATTGTGATTCATAACCGTTTAAAATTTACTTCGCTGCTACTGGTTCTTTGAGGCTGAGGGTCAGAGGCTTGGATGACTATATATATATATATACAAGGTGGAACCATAAAATTGTCGTCCTAAAGAAAATAACACTACTACTTTATTTTAAAACTTTTATTGAAAAAATCAATTCAGCTAACGTGATTATGTAGAAGAGATGACATCTATTCAATGTAGCCGCCTTCAGCCTCAATCACCGCCTTGATACAGATCCGGAACTGGGAGCATGCCTTTTCCACAAGCGCCGGCGGGAACTCAGCGAATACTCGGCGGATGGCGGTGATCAGGCTGGCTTTGGTGTTGTGGGAGGTCATGTTGGTGGTGTTCTCAACGTATGACCAAACGAAGTAGTCCAGCGGGTTCAGGTCCGGCGAGGGGGGGGTCAGTGAGAGAAGGGTACAAAGTCGTAGCACTCCTTTTGAAGCCAAGCCTGGGTCTCTTTGGACTTGTGGGCCGGCGCCGAGTCCTGCTCCCACACCCAGGGTCTGCCACTGGCCACCTGATTGCACCAGGGGATCACCACACTGTTCAGCACATCTTGGTACACTTTGATGTTGACTTTCAAGCCGACTTCGAAGATGTGAGGTGGCATGATGTGGCCTTCCGCTCCACCACCTCCAAAGAGTCGTCCAATGCGTTGATCTGTGCCCTCAAGCGTTGAACCGTCCGGATTTGCATTTTGAGGGTGCTGGCAATGATCCTGTTGTCATATTACAACAAGAAACATCCCTTTGTAGTTCTGAGTGATTTCGAGGTCAGTTCTCTTCTAAAAGGGAATCGTGCAGCTTTTCGTCCATTTCACTAAATAAAAAAAAATGTGCAGCAAAAATATCTCCCACATTTTTAACTATGGCGCAATTGATCTTAGGCTAGTAATAATGGTAGTTCGATCTAGCAAATGTCATACCATTTTTATTCAGATGCAATCAGTCACGATTACGGCTCGCACAACACGTATTTGATGTTAAAAAGTTTTTAAGACTGATGAATATGTAATTGCTTCACAGAGGTATGTTCATGTTCATTTTAAGTGACGTCAGAATGATACTGTTCCGGAAAGAAAATCGATACTTTTATGAGTTGAAATTTCTATTAGAAATAGCATCATTCCGATCTAACAGAAAACGAGCATGAAAATCAAATTACGGATTCGCCAGTGTTTCACCAACAAAGAACGGTATGCACTGGTCTGAGCCATGATCGTTGCTGATCGTATTTGAAAAGAAAACATTAGCTGGATAGAGCTACGATTACCACTTGCCTAAGTTGACTTGCACTACACGGGCAAGTGTTTCAAATGTGGGAATATGTGTGCCACACCCTATACAATGAATATAGCTTATTATAATTATTTTGTTATTGATAATTATTACAATTATTTTGTTTGTGATGTATATGATATATTTGCAATTGATAATTGCTTGATTGTCGGTTTGTCAGTGACTAAACCGGCTCGATCACCAGGCTTGCCGGTTAAGGAGAGTCGCTAGACACTGTTGTGGGAACCTTACCCATCTTACTATAATGGACTCTTCTCGCCGTTATAAGAACAGAGATTTCTCTGCCAAAAGAGCACATCTCTATCGGTCTGACACCTCTCCAGGTATCGGGTAGCACTTCGGCCGGCCGTGTTATCTGCGGCACGGATCTGGCCGAGTGTGTCTCGGTACCGGGAGATTTCCTTCGGCCTCAGGGGGGCCTTCCCCCCAGGCTTTTACCTCCTTCGGGAGGGTTGGGTTAATCGCCCGGCGCCTGAGGCGCCCCTAATCAGGGTAATGCCGACGGGGCCGTAGGCATTTTTGGCAAATGCCGGGCGCGTGTGGGCTACGGCCCTGCGCCTTGACCCACCATAAAAAAGGCCTTGTGCCACACTTGCCCGTTGGGTGGGGCGGTCAACAAATACCGCAGATCTCTATCGGTGTTATACGAACAGTACGAGACTTCTTGCCTTTTCTATGTGACTCTATCTTTCTTGTGTAATATAATCTGTTATCTAATATCTATATTTGCGTTTTCATTAGTGACCCTTTCCGGGGCCACAACAGGCACCAAGCAATAAAAAAGCACATTGGAAGAGGTTATACACCAACATAAAACATTAGTGATGTTATTTGTTTGGTTTATTGCAACTATTTGCATCACTACTTGCTCTCAAAACTTCCCAAAAAATGTGGCTGGTCTAAATCAAGTCTTCACCAATACAATTAAATGATCTGCACGGATAATATGGCAGTTTTTCATCATCATCTTACCAAAGCAACAGGTCCACTGGAAAGAGAGTCAAAGACAAATAAAGTTTATTACTGAGGTTTTCGAACCTGTTCTTTACTCAGAGGCGACTATTGGGGGATAGTTGTTTATGTCCAAACCCATGAGCATCTATGAAGTGAGTGTCCTCGGTTAGTGACAAAGAAAGGTGTATCTTGATGGAGCCCAACTTTCCCGAATTAGTGAAGAAGGCGAGAAAAAGACATCTAAATATTGTCCATATCTCAACTTAGCAGCCCACTGCCGCTCTCTTGTATCCCAGTTGTCATATTTACCCAACCCCTCCGCTCGGGCAGGATATGACACAAGGTCAATTTTTAAGCGGAGTTTAACAGGTTTGAATTCAGAGTTTTCCTTCTCCTAAACTAGTCGCCTCACCAAGACTGAAGAACCCAGTCTGCCATACTCTTTACCTATAGCTGGAGGGAGAATAATTGGATTCATACCTTTCCCAAGGGTATTAGTGCTATATGAAATGCAATCGGTCTCGTCCAGGATTTGAACTCTTGTCGCCGTCTCCATTTCCTACGACGATAACCATTACACCACGGGCACCTCCTTGTATCATAGTTATAAGAAGAGAAAAGCTAATAAATTCAACCTTGGATTTCGAATGTACGAATGTTCAAAGATTAAAAAAATAGCTCTCGAAATACAGAAGCATTTATATATCTGCACCGATCATGCCAAATATATATATATATATATATATATATACATGTATAAAGGAAAGTTGGTGACGGTATTCGAAGGCCACTCGAAAGCTCTTTTTTCATTAGCAACTACACCAATTTGTCTTGTGGGTAGAGTGTTCGCCAAATGGTATTAGTGCTATGTGAAATAAAAACAGCCTCGTTCAGGATTTGAACTCATATCACCGTATCTTTTTCCTTCGACTGTAACCATTACACCACGAGCGATTGGATGGATATAGATTTTTTGAATAGGAAAATGTAATGAAATGTACTGTTGTGACACCAAATGTACGGTTGTAACATTACACGGCACAAATAGACACTTACAACGTTACGGTGTTCAAATGGAAGTTCGTGCTGGTGCGGTTTCCATAGACATTTCTACTACTACGTGGACGCTTCCACCACCACGTGTCTGACGTGTCTACGAGGGTAGTATTCAGTCGGGCCTCATGATAACCTTGCAGTGGGAAAAGTGACGAACACATAAAAACCCTGTCTTGGTCCACGAATACAAAAGTTTCTTCTCTTCTCCACATTTTAGTAGTCGTCAAGAAGAGATAAACAGAGTATGAAAACAGAGTCGACTGCGTTAGCTGAACAAAGAGAAACAAAATGTCGTAAGGAGAAAGAGAGCAGAGTCAGAACTTGAATTTTCTTTCACGTTTTCTATTGTAGCACTAACGAGCGTGCTCGCGGAGTCCGTCCTCACGGGTTCGGGTCTGGCTGTGAGAACCCTCTTCGGAGCTTACCCCAAAACGGAGGCTGCAACTTTTGGCTGTCTACACATCGATGTGTCTGGCGTCCAACTAACTGTCTTTACCTCGTCGCGTCTGGCCACCAACTAACAATTTCCTGCCACTTATCCCGCATCCACTGCTTTATGGCGTTTTCATTTGACTTCCTTTCAACCAATCAGATCTTGTTGTCAATTCAATGCTGATACGTACCTATTTTTAACTAATTATTTTACTGAAACTCGCCAATCAGGTGTCGGCTTTGCCATAACAACTGCGCTATCTAAATCTTGGTTTCCTCTTAAAAATGTCTCAGATCTATTATGACACGAACCCGTGACCTCCATAACAATTCTTCTGTCACTGTTTTGCGCTGTTACGTCTAAGCCTTGTCTCAGAGGACAAATTTTACGAATAACTACGGGCTATCATCTCTCGTATCCAACATAAGAATAAACTGATCCTAATAAGAGACTCTATTGTCTCGGTCGGAGACAACCGTCAAAGATTTTTTTTTTTTTTGCTTTTATGTGTTTCAAATGTCTAATAGATATTAAATTCTTTCTAATAGAGGGCTATTTTATGTGTGTTTCAAATGTCTAATAAATATTAAATTCTTTCTAATAGAGGGCTATTTTATGTGTGTTTCAAATGTCTAATAGATATTAAATTCTTTCTAATAGAGGGCTATTTTATGTATGTTTCAAATGTCTAATAGATATTAAATTCTTTCTAATAGAGGGCTATTTTATGTATGTTTCAAATGTCTAATAAATATTAAATTCTTTCTAATAGAGGGCTATTTTATGTGTGTTTCAAATGTCTAATAGATATTAAATTCTTTCTAATAGAGGGCTATTTTATGTGTGTTTCAAATGTCTAATAAATATTAAATTCTTTCTAATAGAGGGCTATTTTATGTGTGTTTCAAATGTCTAATAAATATTAAATTCTTTCTAATAGAGGGCTATTTTATGTATGTTTCAAATGTCTAATAAATATTAAATTCTTTCTAATAGAGGGCTATTTTATGTGTGTTTCAAATGTCTAATAGATATTAAATTCTTTCTAATAGAGGGCTATTTTATGTGTGTTTCAAATGTCTAATAGATATTAAATTCTTTCTAATAGAGGGCTATTTTATGTGTGTTTCAAATGTCTAATAAATATTAAATTCTTTCTAATAGAGGGCTATTTTATGTGTGTTTCAAATGTCTAATAAATATTAAATTCTTTCTAATAGAGGGCTATTTTATGTATGTTTCAAATGTCTAATAGATATTAAATTCTTTCTAATAGAGGGCTATTTTATGTATGTTTCAAATGTCTAATAGATATTAAATTCTTTCTAATAGAGGGCTATTTTATGTGTGTTTCAAATGTCTAATAGATATTAAATTCTTTCTAATAGAGGGCTATTTAGATGTCCTAAATGGATTCTGGGTTAAATTCTGACTCTTAGAAATGTGTTTGTTGTATGGCTTATAGATGGACAGTTTAATTCACCACGCAGGGGGTGGGTATTGCGAAGAAAATTAGTGTTTTATTCATAGTTCAGATCTGTCTTGGTCAATTTCAATTTCCGTCTTGATAGTTTTTGAATAGATATCATATTAATAAGCTGCTTGTTCTTGAGCAGTTTATATTATGGTAAGTCAAAAGTTGTGTAATATTTTGGTATGAGCTTGGTTGTGGCATGTCTATCATGTGATCCAAGCCCGTGGTGTAATTGTTATCGTCGCAGGAATTGGACACGGCGACTCGAGTTCAAATCCTGGACTGATTGCACTTCACATAGCACTAATACCCTTGGGAAAGGTATGAATCCAATTATTCTCCCTCCAGCTATTGGTAAATAGTAGAACAGACTAGGTTCTTCAGCCTTGGTGGGGCAACTAGTCTAGGAGAAGGAAAACTCTGAATTCAAACCTGTCAAACTCCGCTTAAAAATTGACCTTGTGTCATATCCTGCCCGAGCGGAGGGGTTGGTAAATAGGATCATGTGATCCAAGCAGTTCAAGCTATGGAAGATATACCTGCTGCGGTTGATAGTATTGTGATAGTTGGTGTGCTGATATGTTGTGCATTGCTAAATGTTTTTCACACATATCTTTACTTGATCTGAGGTTACTCATTGCCAGACAGAATCACAAACTCTGAACCTTTAGCTCAGTACAATATCAAAGACATTGAAACCTTCCTTATGGAATAACAATAAAGATGGGCTAGACATGTCATCCAAATGAGGAACGACAGAATTCCAAAGATCCACATTAATAGACAATTTCACGATGAAAGCAGAAATGCTGGAAGATCAGGACAAGTTGAAAAAAACTTCATAATTCTTGATATTTCTGATTATATATTCAAACAAGTTGCTTGAATTCGTAAAGATAGAGGAGCAAAATGTCAAGAAGCCATTAAGAAGTTAGAAAAGGCCTATCATCAGTATTTCAAAGTATTGAGGGAGACAACAAAAGCTCAATCAATCATTCCAGCTCGTTCATCTACTAAATGTCCTGTATGTACTCTCTGTAGATTTGTATGAAAATCAATGGTTAATTTGAAATCTCGTATGAAACACGAGTAGTAGAACTAATAAAAGTTAGACGAGATAGTCCTTCTTCATATATATATATATATATATATTTAGGGGTAACATAATTTGGGGTTACTGGATAATCTGTTATTAGTGGAAGGAAATCAACAACTGTTTCAGGAACATTTTTATTTTCTTAAGGACATTGGAGAGATGGGAAATAACTTTGCTTATAGCAACATCTTATGGGTTATTTTATGCTGAAAGTTGTTTGCAGCGTTATGATATCAAGTATCCTTATCAAACACAAATAATTTGCACACAGATATATGATTTCAAGTATCCTTATCAAATACTGATAATTTATGCTGAATTTAAAGTAACTATTCTATTTATTAATAATTTGTTTACACACAATTATATTGTTTTAAGTATTCCGATTTAATACTAATCACTTCCTTAGAGATCTGTTTGATCCTTAGATACACCAGGCATAACCAAATAGTGTCAACGTGGAACTTGGAGTAACGGCAATTACCTGCGATTAATTTGCTATCCGCAGAATTTACAAGTTATAAATTTACCCTACAATGAATTTAACACCAGCTGAATTTACCTGGAATCAAGAAATGTTTATATTTTCAGTTCAATTGGTGTTATGTGACAGCAAGAAACTTCTCTCTCTCTCTCTCTCTCTCTCTCTCTCTCTCTCTCTCTCTCTCTCTCTCTTTAAAGTCAATTTCTTTTCTATCCCTACCCCCGTTGGTCCGTTATCGCATTGGTGTATTAGTGCATCAAGTCTCGAAGAGATTGTTGTTTCAGCACATGAATATGGCTTTCTTAATTTGTATGTTAGTCTTGCAAGCTATTGTTAGTGGTTTACAAAGCTCCTTTCTCACTAAGTGTTAATGAGAATATCACCATGTTTCAACCAACAAATAAATTTATTTAATAAGCCTAACATTGTCCGGCACAAAACAAGACTCATGGGGTCTCCTTTGAAGATTAATTATACTACCAAGACTGCAATTATATTTTAATAACCCCTGCTCAGCAATAAGTCCAACTGCAGATTTTGATGGAATAATTTGTGGGAAGTGCGGTAAAAATGTGGGGGTTGATTTCGGGAAACGGAAAAAAATCAAAAAAGAGTAAGAGAGTTTGGAAAGAAGGAAAATTACGAGCACTTGGGTATATTAGAAGTGGATACCATCAAACAGAGATGAAAGAAAAGACTATCACAGAAGAACGAGAAAACTTATCGAAACCAAGCTCTACAGTAGAAATCTTATCAAAAGAATAAACACCAAGGAAGTCTCCCATGTAAGATAATCTGGACTATTCTTAAAATGGACAAGGAAGAATCTCAGAAAAATGGATCAAAGGATACGGAAATTGATGACTACGTACAAGACCTTAGCTTTCATTAGTGATAGAGACTTTATGGGTCAAGAAAGGAAGGAGGGAGAGAACTCGACAGCCCTGAAGATTGCGTAGATAAATAAATACAAAGACAAGAGGATTACATTAAAAAGATCAAAGAAAGACAAATTACGAGGATCATTAAATAAGTTCCCAGACTTTTATTGATAGTACACGCATGAAACTCTAGTTCCCTTCGAGGTAATCTCCTCCGGCTGCAATGCACTTGTATCGTTCCAACAATTTCTGGAACGCCCCATGGAAGTCCTCTTGTGTGAGCGTGTCAATAACCTTCGTCACAGCCTATTTCATCTCCTCAATTGTCTCATAACGACAGGCTCTGAGCTTAAGGAATAAGCAAAAGTCACAGGGAGCAAGGTTTCGACAATAGGGACAGTGAGGAACAGTGTTGATGCTCATCTTGGTCAAATAGTCTGTGACAAGGATGGAGTTGTGGACTGGTGTATTGTCCTGCTGGAAATACCACTGACCTGATTTGAAGAGTGCTGGCCTCTTCCGACGAAATCTCTTCCTGAACTCCCTTAAAACCTCAATGTAGTAACCCTTACCCTAACCCTAACCCTTTGGCCAATCAACTCCCACACCTGTCATCATCCCTCACAGACTCCCTGCCTTCCTTGAATCTCTTATGCCATTCATAAATTCATGCTCAATTCATGCAAGTTGGCCGAAAAGCAGTCTGAAGCATTCCATACGTTTCTGTGGGATTTTTTGCAAGTTTAAAACAGAATTTTATTGCATATCATTCTTCTAAAGTGTCCTCACGTCCAGATTGCCTTTTTGAAATTCACCAGCTGTTACAATCAGGCTTTAGTCGGGTATATTCTAATTGCTTCTGTAGCTGTTCATTTGAATCTGAAATCATAAAAATTGGTCAGTCATCTCATACGATAAATAGCAATAACATTGTGAATTTTCAAGAGTCTACGACAATTTTAAATGCCTGTACAAAAATGTCTGGAAACTTATTGAATTCACCACGTAGAAATATGAAAATAGATTGTTAACCTCCCATCATCCCTCACAGACTCCCTGCCTTTCTTGAATCTCTTATGCCACTCAAAAACTGATGCTCGAGTCATGTAAGATGTTCCAAAAGCAGTCTGGAGCAGTCCATACGTTTTTTTGGCATTTTTTGCAAGTCTAAAACAGAATTTTATTGCATATCGTTCTTCTTAAGTGTCCTCGCGTCCAGATTGCATTTTTGAAATTCCCCAGCTGTGACAATCAGGCTTTAGTAGAGTGTATTCCACTTCCTGTTGTAGCTGTTGATTTGAATCTTAAATCATAAGAATTGGTCAGTTATCTCATAAGATATATTGCATTAACATACTGAAATTTCAAGAGTCTACGATAATTTTAAATGCCGGTCCAAAAAAAAGTCTCGAAACTTATTGAGTGCACCAGGTAAAGACTAAAAGAATAGCAACAAAATCTATGACACATAAATGGTAAGAAAAACAACTGTCACTTCCAACGGGGTAAATTGCATACGAGATAATCTGAACAGGGCTGAGAAAGGGAAATCTAAAAAAGGAAACTGAATCACTTTTAATAGCAGCACAAAATAATGTTAAGACGAGCAATTATGTTAAAGCGAAAACTGATGATACGCAACAGAATTGCATGTGTAGGTTGTATAAAAACCGAGATTGAATAGTAAATCACATGATAAATGAATGTAATAAACTAATTCAAAATGAGTAGAAAGCGACAGGTTGGGAAAGGTAATCTAGTAGGAATAATGCAAGAGATCAAAATTAGATTATACTGACAAATGGTATACGCACAAACCAGAATTCGCCCTAAAAAATAAGAGCCATAAAATGTTCTGGGACTTTGAGAAACAAACGGATTACGAGCCAGAAAACAAGACCTAGAAAAAAATTGTCAGCTAATGGTTTGGTTTGGTTTGTTTGGTTTTATGGCATATCAACCTTTGTAGGTTATTTAACGCCAAATCCATTTTTATGTAAATTATCTGTTCTATTGAAAACAGTTCAGTTTAGCATAAGTACACAGTTTAATTGTCAAAAACATTTCCATTTCAAACTATTCAAGCAGTTATATGTAATAATTCAGTTAAGTGTAAATACAGTTTTAATGTCGAAAAACAGTTCTATTTGAAATAATTCAGTTAAGCATAAGCACGCAGTTTAAGTGTAAGTACGGTTTAATTGTCAAAAACGTTTCTATTTCAAGCTATTCAGTTTACTCAATTCCTTTTAGCATAAGTATGCTGTTAGTTCTATTTAACCCATAGATAGGGCCCTGTCAGGTACTACCACTCCGGGCCAGAGTGGACCTGGGAGCGATGGCAATTAATGGGTACTCCGCATTCCCCAAAGCTCCAGCACTGCTGGAACCTCACCATCAGATTGTTTAGTGTCATATCCAGGACACCCGTTAGGGCGGGGTCTTACCCCTCTGCAGAGGTGCAGTCAGTGTATTCTACAGCCCCAGCTGACTGGGCAAATACCAGTTGTAGTTGAAGCACTTGGAACAGTCTTTACTGGTTTGAAATAAATACTTGAGGAACTGGAAATCCGAGGAAGAATTGAGACTATTCAGACCATAATATAGTTAAGATCGACAAAAATACTTCGAAGACTCCTGAGTCTTTCACTGAAGTTTGAGTGTCAGCGAGAAGATTTGCTGTCATTCAGACCCCCCTTGAAAGCGCCACCGACTAACGCTGGTGTGTAAAAATTTGCTAGCAGAAAAATAAGAATAAAAAGAAAAAAAAAGTTTTTTTTAACTGATAGAGAAGTACTACACTGACTGTCAACGACCAGCGAGAGTTCACTTTCAGCGGCTATTGAAACCCAACGCATTAATCATAGTGGATATATTTATACGCATAGAGACATCCAAGCCGACTGTCTCAGGAAAAATGACATTACGAAATCTTCGACGGTAAAAACAAAACGAAAAAAAGATGTGCGGGTAGCTTGTTTGTTTGGAGTTTGTTTTTTTTTTTTTTTTGCTTGATTTTTTTGTTTGTTTATTTGTTTGTTTGTTTGTTTTGCTTTTTCGTTAGAGGAAAGGCAGACTTGTCCAACAAGGTTAGAATCGATATCAATAAACAGCGGATATGAATAAGCTGAAAAATAAGTATTCGGGAACAAATCGATAAAAGAAGAAACGTAGAACTGTCTGCCGAACGTATGACAGGGAGTGGATGGAGGTTTGGGATAATGTCTCTATAGCTTTATTGATGAATCTATGTACTTTCAGTGAATATTTTGTGGTGACTGCATGTAATGTGCTCAAAACTGGGCTAATCTGCGCATGCGCTTAAAGCTGACATTTTCCTTATGCTTTTCTTTCTTTCTTTCTTTCTCTTTCCACTTATCCAACAACTTATAGGTTCTGTTATTTCTATCCGCTCATATCTAACAATAAATCTCGGTCTTTTCATATCAAGCTTTCTCAAATTCTTTCTACCAATCTAGCCAAGATATATATATATATATATATATATATATATATATATATATATAAGTGTGCGTGTGTGTCGGCGTTTGTGTGTGTGCTAATAATATTGTCAACTATATTTTAAAGAAAAAGTGCTCAGTATCAATAAAAGATCACACACACACACACATATGTTTATTTATAGATGAGTACATACATACATATGTACATATATAAATATATATATACATATATATACACACACACGTATATATATGTATATATGTCTATATATACATATATATATATATATATATATATACATATATATATATACGTAATATACATATACATATACATATCCGAGGCGTTATAGACAACGAACTGAACTGGGACCTCGAAGTAAATAAGTTCGAACTCCAGTCACGCCACACGTTCAGTTTCGCACTAAGTAAGTAAAGTTGGCAACCGTAGTTGAGGGTGGTCCGAAGGCTCCTTTTTCGATAGCTACTACACCAAGGTGTAGGGGAGGGCGCTACTCGACTAATATCCTTGAAAAAGTAATTAGTTCCTGGTCTCCACAAGCCATGCGTTAAATAGTATCACTGCTATTCAATCTGGAATGATTGATTTAGCATGAAATAACCCACGAAAATTGATATGCCATTAAAAGCAAAGAAACCAAACTGGAATATCTGTTTCGTATAGTCTCTTCATGTAACTTAGCCGATTCTCATATATATATATATATATATATATATATATATATATCATAGTTATCTTTATTTAATCATTTATATTTTTCTTATTTACCAATATCTCTAATTATCTGTTCTCATCTATTCAACATTCACGTAACTTTCGATACTAATATGATTATATATGTGTGGGAGAAGTGGTAGTGCACATTCTTAATCCCTTGAATCAGTTTTAGATTATTCGTTCACTAATCTATGAACAATACTGTCTGTATCTTCTTTTTTTTTTCAAACGTTTCTGCCAACCTCTTTATTTACCTTTTTATATATCGATTGATCTATCCCGGTTGGTTCGTATCACACTATTCCATCCCGTATCGTCATCTATTTCTATCGATCTAAACAACCTCTTCATATCTATCTTGTTAGCGAACATCCTTTAATCTGCCTTCCGTTGTAAACGGGTCCCTATCCTCATCACAAAACTGCAACACTCATCTACCCAAAGACGCAAGCATGCACAAATGCCAATATCCTCCCTCGCCTGAGCAGATTACTGTGAACCTTTCTTAAGGCGAAATGCGCATCACTTTCCGTTGATCTAACAAAAGTAAGAGGGAAAAATGGCCGCCGCGCATTGACAGCGGCAGAGACCAATGAAAACAGTTTGCAACAAATCGAAGAATTTACTTCAGCCGGATTCATCAAAAGAGTTGGAGAAGCCACTGAAAAAGAGCAAGTGTTTCAGTTTTCTTGCGTAACCACGAAAGAAAGAACGAAAGAAAGAGTTGAGAAAAGGAATATAGAAAGAAGGAAGATAGAAAGAAAAAGAAGAGAGAGGGGAAAAAAAGGGAGTATATAAAGGATTGAAGGAAAAGAAAGAAGAATTTTAAAATAAAAGAAAGAAAGAAAGAAAGAAAGAAAGAAGAAGAAGAAGAAGAAGAAGAAGAAGAAGAAGAATTTTAAAATGATAAGAAAGAGAAGAAAATATAAAAAGTAGAAAAGAAAGAGGAAATGTAAACAAAAGAATGAATGTTGACCGTGATAAAGAAAAACAATTTGAAAGCAGAAGAAGAAGAAGAAGAAGAAGAAGAAGAATTTTAAAATGATTGTGTGTGTATGTATGTATGTGTGTGCGTGCGTGCGTGCGTGCGTTCGCCAATCGTCCGGGAGACCTGGGTTCAATCCCAGACCGCGTCATACCAAAGACTTTTAAAATGGTACTTGATACCTCATTTCTTAACACTCAGCAATACAATGTACGTATCAAGGGTAAAGTGGAGCAATCCAGGGAAAGGAGTAGCGTCCTCCCCTACATCTTGGTGTAGTAGTTATTGTAAAGGGAGCCTTCTGGTCGCCTTCGACTACAGTCGCCAACTTTACTTTTAGACAACAGCTCATTGGCTTAGTGGGTAGAGTATTCGCCAATGGTCCGGGAGACCGGGGATCAATCCCTGGTCGAGTCATACCAAAGACTTTTTAAAAAATGGTACTTGGAACCTCCTTGCTTAACACTCAGCATTATAAGGTGCGTATTAAGGGTAAAATGGAGCAATCCAGGGAAAGGAGTAGCACCCTCCCCTACATCTCGTTGTAGTAGCTATTGAAAAGGGAACCTTCGGGTCGCCCGCGACTACGGTCGCCATTTTTACTTTTCTTTATTATAAATAAAAGAACTGATGCCATTAGAAATACCTTATTATCAACATAACCTCCATTGCTTTCTAGAATCCCCTTCCATTTGCCAACAACCCTAACAAATTGTTATGGTTTTTATACAACATGAGACCAAATCCCGTTGAACCTCTTCTCTTGATATCAATCTAAGTCCATCCAAATGAATCTGTCATCCTCTAAATGTTATATTCTCATATGCCGTATCATAACGACACAATAATAAAGACGCAGGAAGACTTCTTTATAAAATATATGTACCTCTCACTTTATTGTAGGGGTTGGAAAAGGGTTACTCAAGGTTTGCGGGTGAGAGGGAGCTGGAGACCGAACAGAATTGCAATATATTGACCCCCCACTCTTATGGCCGTCAGCGTTGCGTCTTTCTCGTTCTTCTGATGCTCAACCGGAGGCCCTGGTGCCCACTCTGCTGGGTGCTAGCTTTCTTTACTGCATTTTATCCGCAACTTCTCTGGACCCCAACTCAATCAGGGGCCCCGAGACCCTTCGGCCTGGTGTGGCTTTTCTTATCACATCTCGTCTATAACTCCGTCCGATCTCTGTCTGACTTCTGTCTTGACTGAGTTATATAATAGTTCAACACCCACTCAGTCGCCTACTCGATCTTTGGAATCGCATGTTTCATCGTCATCAAGCAGAAATAACTGTCATGCAGTTCACAGGCCACTCTCTTTCTGTGCATCAGTCTATGAATGTACCATGGGAATTTTTTTACCTCGTCCCATTTCATCAGCCAATTTCCGCCCACGCGATTTCCTCTCATAACTGCCATTAGAATGTGTCACCTCCTTCCGGTGAATCACTTTGGAATGGCATTTTTGGTCGGGTCGAAGGCCAAAATACAACATAAACAAGTGATTTTCGGAAAGAACAAACTCAGAAGAATCCGGAGGTTGAAGCAGTTTTTCCCAACCGAACTTCTTAAAGAGGTTTTCAGTTGATTGAACTCTGTGAAGACTATTTCCTTTCTGATGAAATATGTCTAATGTGTTCTTTAGTTCGGACGAAGATAGGAGTGAATATCAAAGATTATGATCATCATTCTTATAATCTGAAAGAACCAGTAAAAATTACTTATAGTATCAGTTAAAACGATTGCAAGAAGCAATATTTTGATAAATGTGAACTGAAGTATTCATCTTGAAAACCGGACATTATATTCGTTCCAACCTGATCTCTCTCTCTCTCACTCTCTCACTCACACACACTCACTCTCTCTTTATATATATGTGTGTGTGTGTGTGTGTGTGTGTGTGAGAGAGAGAGAGAGAGAGAGAGATAGAGAGAAAGAGCGTTATATCCAGTTAGTGTCCAGACACAATGAGTTTTGAATATTCATATATAGAATATATGATATATTTCATATGATTCTACTGGAGAGCTCGATATCTGGCTATTAGTATATAGATCTGTCAGGATATATATATATATATATATATATAACTCATATATATATATATATATATATATATGTGTGTGTGTGTGTGTGTGTGTGTGTGTGTGTATAACTCATGTACAGAGCGAATATATCTGTAATGCGAAGGAAGCAAACTCAACGTACTGTTACCTTTCCATTTTAAATCAATTTCGACCAGTTTTTCCTCGCCTCATCAGATGGCGTACATATTTTGTTTTGTTTTTGCGGAGAAACCAAATGAATATTTTTATATATTTAAAAAAAAAAAAAAACAAAACAAAAGCAAATAAATAAAGTAAAATAATAAAATAAAAAGATAGAAAACAAAAAATGAAAAATTAAAAGATAAAAAATGAAAGATTGACATACAGTTACCTGCTCACCGTTGATGTCAACAGGTGTGGCTTCAAAGCGCACCCCAATTCCCTTTAAGTTAAGTTCCACTTCCCATGTCTTTAATTCATTTTCGGTATCACGTTTCAATTAGTCTCTTATATCGTTTTATTTTCTAATCTATTTCCCACGTGATACCCGAACGGATCTCTATCCACCAATCCAATTTGATCGTTTTCTCTTTAAGCATTTTTTCGTTTAGCTCCTTTGTTGATACTTCATTTCTATCTCTTTATGTGGTGTTGAGGGATTATGATTACCGCTACTCACATATTACTCCTACCCCAGGTTCCTTGGATATAACATTTCATTTCCCACTCGTTACTTTAAATCCCTAACTTGGTTATGTATCGATATTTTTTGAGAAAATCTGACCAAAATAACATTAAAATAAAAACTAGAAAATAAAAAAAAACATATATTACATTTTCCCGAATTAAAACCCATTGTTAATCTCAGCAATTCAATTACGGGTTTGTTTGTTTACTTCTAATAAAGAAACCGCCAAGTTATATCGTCCGTTTAAATTCTAAAAATTGTTTTCCCTCCATACTTCCATCTGTTCATGTTATTATGTTAATTAATATTCACCCATTTCATACATCATCATATTTACCCAACCCCTCCGCTCGGGCAGGATATGACACAAGGTCAATTTTTAAGCGGAGTTTAATAGGTTTGAATTCAGAGTTTTCCTTCTCCTAGACCAGTTGCCTCACCAAGGCTGAAGAACCTAGTCTGCCCTACTATTTACCCATAGCTGGAAGGAGAAAAATTGGATTCATACCTTTCCCAAGGGTATTAGTGCTATGTGAAGTGCAATCAGTCAAGGATTTAATCAGTCCCATTTCATACATCATAGTCATAATGTTTCTATTGAGTTATTCCCCATCATTACCGCCATTAAGTTAATTTAAATTATTCTTGTGTCTGCATTTGAATATTTGTTCGTTTTGTTTATTCAATAGTTGACTAATGTCTTTGAAATTGATTATACTAATTTTCTCTTCCAGGTATAGGTCACATCTACTGTTGAAGTTATTTGCTGTCGAAGATTTTTTAATGATTTTTCCACTTTATTTGAGGAATTAATCCATGTTCCTTTAAGATTCAAAAATATTTAAACAGCGCATTTTTATTCCAAAGTCCTAGATTAGTGAAGGTATGCCTATGATAATATAACCTTTGTTTCCTGTTCACAGCGGAAATACCAATGTATAGTCTGTCTACGTCATTTCTCTGTTCTGGGGAAAAATGCTCGCTTGGCATACTAGATTGCTGTACTGCTTGACACTTACAAAGAGTTTGGGAATCAATCTGAGTGTAATATTACGGACGGGCGCTGTCGTCAATCAGTGAAGGTGTCACGAGACTAGCGCGTGCGGGCAGAATGACCTGCAAAGTTAGACGTGATTTTAAAATAATCACAGATGTATTATCACGTGTTTCTCTGGTGACATCGAACATTCGAGGATCTTCGATTTGTTCTCCAAAATCTCTATGTAAGAAAACAAGTAACGTGATTTGGGCAGATTTGAAGGCAGTTGTCAAAACGGGTGTGTTAAAGGTTCCGAGGTCCCGACCCGTCCTATCCCAGTCTGCTACGACCTATCGTCAGACTCAATACGGAAGCCTATATCAAATGCCTGGTAGGGGTAGTGCTTACTTGGACCCTAAGGGTAGCTGCTGGAAGATTCTACGTCTGGCAACAGGACCTTGCTCTATTCAACACGAATCAGTCTTAGCTGTAAGAAAATTTATGTGACCACATCATCTCAAACATATGGCTACTTAACTCACCAGATGACAATTCCCTTGATTATTATATGTGGAGTGTGGTGGAGTGAGGGACCTACAAAACACTGTACAACACCAAAGATGAACCGATGAGAAGGAAAACGCAAACATTTACAAATGTAAACGCAGAGACCACCGATAAGACTTACAAGAGATTCCAAAGTTGTCAAGAAGGCGAGGTTGAAGTCAATGACGAATTCTTCAAAATGAATTTAATCTGTAGTATTTCAAGATATTTTCATGTACTTCCAGTAAATAAAGTGGGATGTCAGGGTTATTTTCCTTTTTGCGTAATTTAGACGACAGTGTACACATCACAACTAGAATATATATATATATATATATATATATATATATATATATATATGCACCCCCATTGGGGTTGAGCACTCAGGCGAAGGAATTGTCGGCCGCCGCTAGCGTAATGCAAAGCTCTTCGAAAGAATTGAGCACTCTGGTAGCCGATAGGGTATAAAAAAATGTAAACAAAGGCTGCTGCTGCTGTTGCTAAAATAAATACCTTAAAATTCCCTTAGCCAACGTTGTTCGCTTGGTGGCCGAGAGGTCTGAAACTTTGTTTAACGTAAAGTTGGACGGGTTTCGATCCCGGCTTCGAGCGTCCTGCGTGTCTAGCCACACTGAAGAGTTCTGATAGAACGAAACAGTCTGTCTGTGGATGACAATATATATATATATATATATAAGTAGGAGATAGGTTTGCAAAAGTAATAAGTTAGAATGTAAGGAGTTGAATAGAGTTGCGCGGGGTTACTGAAGGACAGATGTCTTATGTTTATTGCTTTTATAGAGGCACGAGCGTAGCACGTCGCGATCAAGGAGGCGGCTTGGCTCTTCCAGGGTCATGCCGGGGTTTCTGTCGGAACCGATATGATGCAAAAAACCCGAAATCGGCGATGAAGACAGTGCATCACTGAGGACCTACCTTGATGCATCTAGGATGTATGATTGAAATATTATAAGAGTTTTGGTCGTCACTAAATCCCTTTGTGATTATGTGTCGAACCAAGTGCAATATAATATGGAGAGTGCTCAATACCTAGGATAGAGCTACTATATAATAATATATATATATATATATATATATATATATAATCCATGGAAAATATTCTGCAACCCTGGGTTTCATGAAGTTTTTTTTTGCAAAACAACAATCACCAAGCAGTTAAAAAGATGGAATGAATAGAAAATCGAAAATACGACATAATATAGACAAAAAAAAACCGTTAGGATTTCGTTTGTGTGTGGTTGTAAGTGTGTGCGTGTATGTGGGCATGTGTGTATGTGTGTATGTGTTATACGTAGTTACGTGTGGATGTGTGTTTTTAGGTTAAGTCAAGCCGATAACGTAAAGCGTTAGGTTTAGTGGAAATGAATTCAAGTGTATATTAATTCGTTACATTATTTCCTTAGGTGACTATAGCTATGGAAGAAAACATCATTATTGCATGTCGGGAAGAATGAATAAGAATTTGATTTGTAAGCGTGTATGAACAGTTGTGCCATGGTAGGTTAGAATCACAGTGGGTATAAGTAAGGGTATATTGTATTGTAATATGTTGGTGTAATGTTTAGGGGAGGGAATCGTATTATAATAATAATAATAATAATAATAGATAAATGAAATATTGCGTAAATATTATATACTATAGATCTCATTGGTGATATGTGCGTAATAAAATAATAAAGGGGTTAAATAATAGTGTGTTTGTGTACGAAGATGATTATAACTGAGAGGTAGGGTGTCGTCATTGAAAAATTAAAGAAATTGATTAAGGAACTAGATGGCGGGTTTGGTGGCAGTTGGAAGGTTGGGGTTGTTATTTAATAATTATATGTTTTTTGTTGATGTTGTGTGGTAAATACACTATTGTAGAAAATCTTAGAGTGAATTTGGTAGGTAAAGGAATGTAAAGCGTCAGAGCCTATTTTGATGCTCGTCAAAAGTTAAAATGGTGGAGGCGTGTGGATATATTGTGTGGTGGATGTGATGGTTGGAGGAGGAAAACGGTACTTACGGTGCTTCAGTTTTTTTTTATATATTTATATATACTCGAGGTGTTAGGTGAGTTATATATGTGGGTTGAAGTGTGAAAGGTGTCTGTTCTCGTGTCTACATTTTGAAAGGATTTCAGATTTTTTATTTAGTAAGGTGTTTTGTGATGGATAGGTGATTATGGTTAATTTTTCGTGGAGGCAAAGAAGGCATTTTTTTATATTTTGTTGTAGGCAGGTGCTTGTTTTAGTATCTCCCAGGTGATTGTGGGAGATATGTCTGTGTTTTTTAGTTGCCATATGTAAGAGGATAAGGAGGTGTTGGATGCGTAGTTCTTGTATTTGAAAGAAAGATTATGGCTGTGGATTCTTTGTTTTATGGCGCCCTCCGTTGCACCGATGTAATGTTTGACGGAGTTGTTTGTTTTTACTGTGGCATTGTATATGATGTTTTTATACAGGCATTTATTTGGTAGGGGGCATGTGCTTTTGACCTTACAATTGCATCATATCTTGAGAAAGAGAGAGAGAGAGAGAGAGAGAGAATACCTAGTTTTGATCTACTTGGTGTATTGAGGACTTTCACGTATTATCTGAGGTAAATCTGTCGAGGTTTTTTTTTTTTTTTTTTTTTTTTTTGGCTAGTCATTGTGGCACTGGTTGATTATTTCTAAGAAGTACAGATGTTTTTAGCTTTTCTTTTATCAATTCTATTTTCAGATATCGGTTTGTAATATTTTTATTTATAAATTGCATTATCTGCTTTTACGCCGCCAGAGTAAAGATGCAATTTCTAAATAAAAGATATTACATACATATATATATATATATATATATATATGTGTGTGTGTGTGTGATGAAAAACATAAGAAAATTATAAATTAAACATTATAAAGTAAATCAACAGACAAATAGAAAAATGAATGCAATATAGCCATGTGAATAACGTCACTGTATAATCTAGTTTTTGGCCCACTCTTTTCAGAGTGGGCCACAAACTAGATCATCCTTCCCAGCATGCCCTACACAACAGTATACCCAACACGTGAGAACTTCTTGGGCTGATGATTGAATCAACTGACAGTTGACGATATGTGCACACTATCCTAACAGATACATACATATATATATATATATATATATACGGAAGTCATTCAACTGAAAAAAAAAATTGATCAAAATATTTTTTTTTTTCATAAATGTAAACAGCGCATTACTTTGAATTGGTTTATAACAAAAATCATTTAATCTTGCAAAAATATTTGTTTTGAAGCTATTCAAAAGACGGCGAATTAAACTGAGTACTTCAGGCTGGAACAGAAGTCTGTCATCAAATTTTTGATGGCTGAGAAGTGCAAAACATGCGAAATGTACAGAAGAATGTATGATGTGAACGGAGATGCAAGATTTTGTCAAAAATTTTTACAAATGAACTAAACATGAGTGGAATAGACACTCTCCGGTAAAATTCCAGGCCCACCGGTCTATAAAGTTCATGCTGACTGTCGACGTTATTGATTTCATTAAAAAAGGTGCAACTATAAACAGTCCTTTCTATTGCCAACTCCTAAGGCAAATATTCATCTAATTTATTGAAGGACCCTGATATATATATATATATATATATATATATATATATATATATATTAAATCAGTGATGTGAATTAATAGCTAGATGTAGACATAGGAATAAATTCAAACTATAGACAAATTATCATAGATAATGTTTAATTAACTAAAACATAGGATTAATTTGAGATTTGAGGTGAAATGAATAAAATAAAATAAAAAGACGAGACGATACTATGTGATTAGTACGTACTTTTCAATGGAAGGGTAACTGAATTAATTGGCTCGAATATAAATTTTGAATGTTAAATTTTGAATTTAATTTAAGTATTACTGTATCCTTACGTAAGGTTATTAAGGAATGTACTTTCCTAAATTATAATTAAATCTTGATTTTTAAATTGAAATGTATTTAGAATTTAAAAATTAAAAAATCTAATTTACTATAATTCCAACCGGTAATAAAAATTAAAAAGCGGAAGTGGGCGAAAAGGGGAGGAAACTCTTCACCCTCTTCTACCCCCTCCCACCTTCCTGTGTCTATTCTGAATTATTTTATCCATTAGATCTGTTATTTTTGGTGTTATTGATTCATGTCAATATCCACAACATGATGGAAATAAATTTATAATCATAATGTGACCGATTTTTGTTTTTCTTAAAGATATATATATATATATATATATATATATGTTTGTGCGTGTGTGTGTGTGTGTGTGTGTGCGCGCGCGAGTGTATGTGTGTGTGTGTGTGTGTGTGTGCTATCACTCGTAAGTTTTGGAAACTTATGAAAGGATGGAGGCTATGTGTGTTGTGAACAATGTTGTAGGCAGGGAGATGTGTTTCTTATGTTTCATGAAATTCGCAATCACTACAAAAGTTTAAACATGAAGACTGAACATTTGCAGTTGTTTCTGACAATGTCAGAAACAGGAAGAGTTTTTCTTTTTCGTCTCTTTATGATTTTTTTTTCTCTTTATTTGTTATGCATTCGCCTCTTCACTCTCTCTCTCTCTTTCTTTACTCTCTCTCTCTCTCTTTCTTTACTCTCTATCTCTCTCTTTCTCTCTCTCTCTCTCACTCTTTCTCTCTCTCTCACGCACACATATACATCCGACACTCTCATTTTTGTCTTCGCTTTCCCTAGTACTACAGGCTATCCCTTCTTTATCTCTCTCTCTCTCTCTCTCTTTCTTTACTCTCTCTCTCTCTCTCTCTCACACACACTTATACATCCGACCCTCTCATTTTTGTCTTCGCTTTCCCTAGTACTACTTTATTTCTCTTTCTCTCTCTCTCTCTCTTTCTTTACTCTCTCTCTCTCTCTCTTTCTTTCTCTCTCTCTCTTTCTTTACACTCTCTCTCTCTTTCTTTCTCTCTCTCTCTCTTTCTTTACTCTCTCTCTCTCTTTCTTTCTCTCTCTCTCTTTCTTTACACTCTCTCTCTCTCTTTCTTTCTCTCTCTCTCTCTCTCTCTCTCTGGTTTGCTGTTATATCTTACTTATCCCAAAACTATTTTTCTTGCGTTACCGCTCTTTATTTCTCTCCCTCTTACACACACGCACACACATAAACCATGCCCTCTCATTTTCTTCTGCACTTTCCCGAGTACCGCAGGCAATCTCCCCCTGCACCCCTCTCTCTCTCTCTCTCTCTCTCTCTCTTTCCGCTCTTGTGTTATATCTTACTTATCCCAAAACTGTATTTTTCTTGCGTTACCTCTCTCTCACTTTCTCTCTCTCTCACGCACACATATACATCCTACCCTCTCATTTTCATCTGCACTTTCCCTAGTACCGCAGGCAATCTCCCCTTGCATCCCCCCCTCTCTCTCTCTTCTATGTATATTCCTCCCAACCTGCAAAGATTCTACTAACGGGCACTTGTTTCTGACGACATGAATCTAAACAAATGAATAACTTCTTTCGTTTGTGTTTGAGAGTGAAATACAATCCTTGTTGATTTTCAATTACCCAAGGCTGTGAACGCGCAGGTCACTTGTATTTACTTCCGGGTGGGAGAAATGTAGTCGATAAAGATGTGCACTTTGTTTGCTTCCATTCTTTTATCATCACACCTTCTTCTTCTCCTTTCATTTTCTTATGTTCACGGAGAACCCCGCAATATATCAATTTCTCAAGGTAGCTCGTTCAGATTGTTTCTTTATATAGATCTATCTTTTGGTCAGTCCAGTAATTGATTCAGTTTCAATATCTCCTGTAGCATTTCGAGGTGGATTTCATTGGGTAATGGTCAACTTTGATATTTGTACCACAATATTTAGACTTGTAAAACAAACTCTACATAGTCTTTAAAAGAGTCTCTCTCTCTCTCTCTCTCTCTCTCTCTCTCTCTCTCTCTCTCTCTCTTACACACACACACACACACACACATACATCCTACCCTTCATTTTCTTCTCCTCTTTCCCTAGTACCGCTGGCAATCCCCCCTCTCTCTCTCTCTCTCTCTCTCACTCTCTCTCTCTCTCACGCACACACATAAAAGTAATAGAGGTTCTTGTAGTGTAATTGTTGTCATCATAGAATATACACACAACAAATCCAGTTCGAATCCTGAACAAGACAGTTTGTCTAGATTTTATTTTTTAAGGAGGTGTCCGTGTCGTCTATAAAGAGCACGGGTGTAACTTGCAAAAACACATGCAGGTTAATTAGCCGTGCAATTACCATGGCTTGTTAATTTGGCATCACTTGTGTGCGATATGAACCGATGGCTCAGTGGTAGAGTTTCGACTCTGCAATCTGTAGTCACTGGTTTGATCTCCAGTGGTGGAGATCACAGTATACACTGCTGATGAGACCTAATAAAGCCGAAACAGCTGTCCAATGTTTCCGTATGTCGTGCATAGGTGTTCAGCGGATTTTCTGTTCACAGGACAGTTTATATTTCATATAGTGGTAATAACCTTGAGACAGGTATGAATATTCCATTCAGGAATAAGTAATAAGGCGCACTGATTCTTGTTTGTGTTGTCTTGTTTCGTAAATATTTTTTGTAATCATCTATGAAGACAAAGACGAAAATGAAATGTTTTCATAACTCTCCAAACATCTTATCTGAGTGAGCTTTCAATCACAGGCCTGTGTGCCTAAGAACAACATATCAGAAAAAGAAAGGAGAAAATGAACTTACGCTTACCCAAATAACTCTAAAAAAAAGCTAGATTATCTATATATAAACGAGAAGTGGATAAACAATGCTGTAATCTGTAAGGTTTACACATATTTTGAAGAGTATCTTCTAATCACAGAATCATTTCTTCAAATATTCCCCTGATTATACGCAAGAAAAAAACTGAATATTAGTTGTCTGAATTTTTTAGATGAAGCTTGATGATTTATATCATCAAGGGTTTTCGAACTATTGTTTTCATCTTTATTGTTATTTCCACAACGTTTCGGCCGATATGTCCTCCGGCCTTCTTCAGGGGTTTGTCAAACTCGGGAACCTACACGGAACTTCGAACTATGTCCTTTATTGAATCCACGCCTATAGGCGTTGGTTCCCTAAGCTTCTAAGGAGACAATCATCAAGTGGCTGCATGCTCAATCCTGACTACAGGCGAGTAGCAATACAGGAATACTTAACACTTGTACCCGGTTATGGCTAATGGGATCAGAACAGGCGACCCCCGTGGATTCAATAAAGGACATAGTTAAAAGTTCCGAGTAGGTTCTTGACTTCGAAAAACACCTGAAGAAGACCGGAAGATATATGGGCCGAAACGTTGTGGAAATAACAATAAAGATGAAGACACTAATCCGAAAACCGTAAATGATAAAAACAAACTGGTAAATCTTTACACCGGAAAGGCATACTCCGAATAAGGAATGTAAAAACTTTGTTACTGCCCACTTAGAAGCAGCAGCCGAGTGCATACCAACCAAAACAAAAGCCAAACGTAGAATTCACTTGGAGTCAAAAGCTGTTAAGAAAAAACGGAATAACTTGAAAACAGCATCTTTACTTAAAAAAAGAGATCAAACAAACTCTAATATTCAGAAATACATGAAAACTCAAAGAGAACTAAGACATAACAAAAAGAAATAGAATGAATTCGGTTAAATCCTTAAAATCAGAAATGCTGTTGATTATCATCATTATCATCATGTCGTGCTGGTAGCACGGATATCCCTGACCCTCTCTCGCCACTTTTCCCTATCGTTCATCGCCTCAGGCAGGTCTTCTGGACAACATCCCGTATCCTCACCTAGTTGCTGAATGTATGTTCGTGCTGGTCGTCCTGCTTTTGCACGGCCATGTGTGGGGGTCCATAAGAGTGCATCACTTATGAGTTCGTCCCTGCTTCTCTAGCAGTGTCCTGCATGTCTGGTTCGTTTAACTTGAATAGTTTTCGTGATAGGAGGCAGGTGGCCGTACAGTTGGTGTCTTGTGGGGTGTTGCCGCCAGAACTTGTTCAAGATTGCTCGCAGCATTCTTGTGTTATTGCCGTCTAGCTTCTTCTCCAGCCGTTTTGTTAGAGTTCATGTAGCGCATCCATATAGCAGTATCGATGCGACCGCTGCCTGGAAGAAATTGCGTTTCATTTTATCGGTTATGTCAGACATTAAATGAAGTAAGTGGAAGAAAAAACACCTCGAGATCAAAAACTGCCAGTCTAAAGGAAAGACTTCAGAAATGTAAAGAACATTTCAAGAATCTGCTTAGAACACTCTTGAAATCATAGACAAATCAACTGAAGAAATTATTATTAACATCTTCATAAACCTTAGACTTGCACACATTGGAGTAGAGGAACTTGACACAGTTCTGAAGTTGCCCAGTCGGCTGGGGGCAGTATAATACACCGACTGCATCTCTGCAGAAGGATAAGACCCTTCCCTACCCAACGGGTTTTCCTGTTTATGACACAAAACAATCTGATGGTGAAGCTCTAGCAATGCTGGAGCTTTGGGGGATGCGGAGTACCCCTTTATTGCCGTTGCTCCCAGGTCCACTCTGAACTTATGTGAAACTGAATCGTTTGAAATGGAACTGTTTTTACATTTAACTGTGTGTAAACAAAAACTGTACTTATACTAAACTGAATTGTTTTTCACATTTAAACTATGTACTTATGTTAAACTGAATTATCTGAAATAGACTTGTTTTGACATTTAAACTGTGTACTTATGCTAAACTGAATTGCTTGAAACAAAACTGCTTTTACATTTAACTCTGTGTAAACAAAAATCTGCATTTAATGCTAAATTGAATTGTTTGAAATAGAACGTTTAATTTGCATAAGAATGGATTTGGCATTAAATAACCTAAAATGGTTGATATGCCATAAAACCAAATCGATCAGTTTTGAAAACAATTAAAAGGAAAGCTGACATCAGCTGATCAAATAAAAGAAAATGGTTTCACACACAAAAAAGCATGAAGCAAATGACACCCTGCAGAAACTATAACTTATCTAGGGCTTCTGACAAATACACCTGGTCTAGCTGAATCTTTGTTTCATGAAGCATGAAGCAAGAGACATTTATTTTTACTTGAACTCAGATAAAACGATGTTCATGTGTTTTAATCATCTTATTAAATGGTAAGCCCCTGAAATTAAAAAAAAAACAATTTATGTACCTTGATAGCAATATCTCATCTGCTAAAAGAATGTCAGAACACGCATAGTAAACCATAGGCTGCTAATTGACAGGTTAACGATAATATGAAAATCTAATCTCCATAATTAAATAAATTGTAAATATATAACCATGTTAGTACTACTGTATGTTTACACGAAATCCATTTGCTCTACTGAGACAAACTCATAAGTGACGATCTTCCTTGGACTCCTAAAATACACTGCACGAACACTGGATGCCGTCTTGATGACTTGCCACAAACACTGAATGATAGCCACTGATGGTGATGATAAAGTGAAGGAAATCGGTACTGTCGGCACAACTTGATTATTAATATTAAACCCAGAATGAGGTTGTTTGCATGTCACATTGCGCTAATACATAATGGAAAGGCATGAATCCAATATTTCTCTTCCCTGCTATGGATAGGTAACAGTGCTGACTGGGTTTTTTAACTTTGGTATGGCAATTAATCGTGGAGAAGGAAAACTATGAATTTAAATCTATTAAAAATTGACGTCTTGTTACATCCTGCTCGTTCGAGTGATTTCCTTAAATACATACATTCATTCACATATCATAATATCACTCTGCCAGCACGGATCTCCCTGACCTTCTCTCGTCACCCGTCTCTATCGTCCATCGCTCACGGGAGGTCTTCCAGGCAACATCCTGTATCGGTACAGAGCTGCTGTATATAGGTTCTAGCAGCTCGCCCAACCTTTGGTCGTCCGTGTGAAGGGGTCCACTGGAGTATGTCCCTTATGAGTTTTTCACCACTTCTCCAGCAGTGTCCCACATGTCTGGTTCGTCTTACTTGGATTGTTTTCGTGATGGATGGTAGGTGGCCGCACAGCTGCTTTGTAGGGTGTTGCCCCCAGGACTTATTCGGTATAACTCGCAGCATTCTTGTGTAATTGGTGTCAAGCTTTTCTCCATACGTTTAGTTATAGTTCATGTGGTGCATCCATATAGCAGTATTGACACGACCGCTGCTTGGAAGAAACTGCCTTTTATTTTATCGGTCAGGTCTGACTTCCATATGACCGATAGCCAATCGATAGCAGCCCACGCCTTTGCTAGTCGCGTATTGACGTCATTCTCGGTTGATGAGACGCTGCTTCTGAGGTTGGTGAACTTATCCACTACTTTCAGAGGACCACCCTTTAGTGTGGAGATGTCGCCCTTTTGATTAAATCACATGTATTCTACGTTGACATGGAGGCCTATGCCACTTGCTGCTCGTTCCAAACCCAGGCTATTTAGCAGGGATTCGGCTTGGGTGGGGTATGAATTTGCCAGAAGCGCTATGTCATAGGCGTAGTCTGCGTCCGTAATAGTTTGTGCGGGGTATCTTCTGCTTCTTTCCTTTGCCAGTTTAAAACCGTTTTCTTTCATTAAATCTATAAATGTTCTAAGCACGTAGTCTATGCATATAATAAATAGGTATGGGGCTAATGTGTCCGGAGAGCGGACTTTTACTTTCGAGTTTTTATATAGCATCATTATGGCTGCAACGGTTACTTTAGGGGGGTCGTAGGCGAGAAGTATTTGCTCCATCTTATCTCTGCGTATGGAGTCAAATACCTTGGAGAAGTCGACAAAAAATAGTGTTGCCTCGAGGATTTTTGCAAATAAATCTTCTAGAACTCGACGGAATGTCAAAAGTTGTGATGTCGTGGATCGATTTTTCCGAAAGCCATTTTCGTTCCTCCTAAGTATTTTCTCAATTTTTTGGTTCTATGCAGTTGTATAGTGGAGCATTGTAGATCTTTGCTGCCATGGATGTAAGGGTTATATCTCGGTAGTTCTTGGCTACGCCAAGGTCACCCTTCTTTGGGGAAGAGAGGGTGCATCCTTTTGTTCATCTGTCTATTGTTCTGGCTATCATATTTACCCAACCCCTCCGCTCGGGCAGGATATGACACAAGGTTAATTTTTAAGCGGAGTTTAACAGGTTTGAATTCAGAGTTTTCCTTCTCCTAGACCAGATGCCTCACCAAGGCTGAAGAACCTAGTCTGCCCTACTATTTACCCATTGCTGGAGGGAGAATAATTGGATTCATACCTTTCCCAAGGGTATTAGTGCTATGTGAAATGTAATCAGTTTCGTCCAGGATTTGAACTAGTGTCGATGTGTCGATTTCCTGCGACGATAACCATTTCACCAGGGGGATTTCACTATTGTTCTGGCTGTACACGACATTATAGTATCAGAGCAGTATATCGTCGAATTCCCTTGTCTTCCATACTTCTAGGGATATTTCATCAAGCCCTGCAGCTTTTCTATTTTTGATTTTTCTTAGTACTGATTCGAGTTCTTCATGCGTCAACTGTCCTGTTTATTACTAATTATATATACCATTAAATATATATAAGATCATAGATCATTTTGTTTAACCCCTTAAAAAAACTAATACGGCTGCTGCATTCATCAAATCAATTAACAAACTATTTTAAGAGCTAAGTCCCCTAAGGAAGCTTTTCAACGGGAATCCTTTAAAGGTGAACTTTGTGTTTCAAGATTAATACTGCTGACAATGCTTTAAATCCTCAATACCAATAAAACCAATAATCCTGTTTGTAACTGCCGTGTCGGTGAGGATTGACTTCTAAATAGAGAATACCTCACTGGCAACGTGCTATATAAACCTACCATTATTTATGGCAATTAGGAAAAATTATATTTTGGCTCGTTTTAAAACTCAATAGTAATTCTACGTGTATATTTAAGACAATATATATATATATATATATATATATATATATATATATATATTCTACAAGACGAGGTTCGCTAATAGAAGATATGTGAAAGCACTTCATTCTCTAAACATCACATGTATATTAAAGACAATATATATATATATATATATATATATATAAGAAGCTAGACGGCAATTACACAAGAATACTGAGAGCAATATTGAACAAGTCCTGGCGGCAACACCGAACAAGACACCAACTATACGGCCACTTGCCTCCCATCCCGAAAACTATACAAGTTAGACGAACCAGACATGCAGGACACTGCTGGTGAAGCAAGGACGAACTCACCAGTGATGTACTCCTATGGACCCCTGCATATGGCCAAGCAAAAGCAGGACGACGAGCTCGAACATACTGTGACGGCAAATTGAACTAAAATCCCAAAATGGGACTTTATTTTCGCACGTGTGAAGACGGGGCAGGTTGGCACTTGATCCCCTACAGAAATAAGTCCTGTTCAGAGTTCTTTTCTCAGGCAGATAAGAACTGGCATATTACGTGAGGGAATAATTTAGGGCCAGACTGGCCACCGCTGGCAAAGGGGTCCAAAATTTCACACTATCACACACCCACCAGGCCACTAAACTTCTTTCCCTCGGATAATTGAAGAATACGGGCCTATAGGTCTTAGTTGTAATAATATTAATACTGCTATAGTGGTAGTCGGTAACTCCGGTTTCCCGTGTGATACTTTAGGAATTAATAGGACAGTTCTAAGCAAGATAATATAAGGCAAATAGAAGCTGAAAGGAAAGCATGGAATAATAACATAGACCACATGGTAAAATGAAAATACATAAGTTCTTTACTACGGTTATATACATATATATGTTCAAAATGTCAAAGATATATAATAGGATAGTCCATGAATATAAATGTCTTTTCTTGGCTTTTATCCTTTTTCAAATTGAGAGAGAGAGTGGTAAACAAAATTTGGGTGTAAAGGGAAAATGTCCCAAAGTTACTTATCTTATTTTTTTTGACGGGGTTCCACTGGAGAATTTCTCTTCTTTCACGGGCTAATAGACTTTGTATTGCTTTTAATGCTGGCTTGAGAGACTCAGGTCTCTCATGTCTCAGTCTTTTGTCTTTAGCCCGGAGTGAAATGGCTATCGTCCGTCTGCCACGAGCGTTGCCCAAAAACTACCTTTTTTTGTATTTACTTCCGTTTAGGGGAAGGGAACCCCACTTCCGTTTGGGGTCCCCCCGCCAATCATTTGGCTTCATTTTCTCCTTCCCCTTCCGATGTCCGGCGACCCAAGGTCACTTAGGTACGAACATCTGTGTGACCCACATTCTCTCATAACGGTCACTTTTTGACTGCTAGATAATTTTAGTTCAACGGGGGGAGGGAGTATCATTCCCACCTCCTCGTCTCCGTGAGCCATCACGTGACAATACATACAGCAGCTCTGTGAGGATACGGGATGTAGCCCTGAAGACCTGCCAGAAGCGATGAATGATAGGGAGAAGTGGTGAGAGAGGGTCAGGGATATCCGTGCTAGCGGCACGACATGATATATATATATATATATATATATATTGTCTTTGATATTCATGTGATGTTTAGAGAATGAAGTGCTTTCTCATATCTTCTATTAGTGAGCCTCGTCTTGTAGAATATATATATATATAGGGGGGTTCTTCAGCCTTGGTGAGGCAACTAGTCTAAGAGAAGGAAAACTCTGAATTCAAACCTGTTAAACTCCGCTTAAAAATTGACCTTGTGCCATATCCTGCCCGAGCGGTGGGGTCGGTAAATATGAGTATATGTGTTAAAATAAGATAGTTCATGGTAAAAAATAACGAGGCATATTCTGGTGGTGGACATCGTTGTATATATATATATATATATATATATATATATATTCTTCCTTCATAACAAAGATGAATAATTGAATAAATACACCGAAATAGTCTGTAAATGTCGCCACAAATCAAATTTTTGCCGTCAAATCTTGAACCTTTACAGTCTAATTAAGTATTCTTCCTATTATTTCTTTTTCCACGTTCTTTCTGAGGTTGTTTATGTCATCGCTCCCATATCCACTCTGACCCAGAGTGGTAGCATCTAATGGGGTCCTATCTATGGATCAAATAAACTAAACTGTATACTTATACTAAACATAATTGCTTGAAATAGGAATGTCTTGATATTTGAACTGCGTACCTATGCTAAACTGAATTGTTTGAAATAAACTATTTTTACATTTAACTCTCTGTATTGACAGTCGGCTTGGGCTGTAGAATACGTCGACTGCTTCTCTGCAGAGGGGTAAGACACCCTCCTCTAACGAGTGTCTTGGATATAACACTAAACAATTTGATGGTGAGTTTCCTGTAATTTTAGAGCCTTGGGGAATGAAGAGTATCCCTTCATTGCCATCGCTCCCGAGTCTACTCTAACCCGGAGTGGTAGCACCTGATAGAGTCCTATTAAAGGGTCAAATAGAACTAAACTGTACTTATGCTAAACTGAATTGTTTGAAATAGAACTGCTTATGTGTATAAAAATGGATTTGTCATTAAATAACCTACAATGGTTGATGTACCATAAAACAAACCAGACTGAGGTTGTTTACTGTGCATATCATTGCAACTATTTTGATTAAATTAATAAAAAAAATATCCAGTTTATTCTTCTTGAAATATTTCTTTCTTCTCTCACTTTCCTCCTCCTCTAACTCCTAACTTCCGCACCAACGACACGCAGTTATTCATTGCTTTGTGCCGTCCATTTTCTTCAAATTTTCATCCGACGATTGCATCCTAACTCATACATGTAACTTTTAGAGATTAAAAAAAGGCACAATTTTAATTTCCTTTACGTTTTATGATACTCTGCTGGCAAGTATTTGAGCACTGTCTTGATTTACGAAGTGCATACGATAAGTTTCCAGATTTTTTCGTATGGGCACTTTTATTGATAGTACACACATGAAACTCTGGTCCCCTTCGAAGTAATCTCCTCCGGCTACAATGCACTTGTTGTTCCGTTCCAACAACTTCTGGAATGACTATTGGAAGTGCTCTTGTGTGAGCGTGTCAATGACCTTCGTCACAGCCTCTTTCATCTCCTCAATTGTCTCATAACAACAGCCTCTGAGCTTAGAGAATTGTCCTGGTGGAAATGCCACTGAACCCATTTGAAGAATGCTGGCCTCTTCCCAAGGAATCTCTTCCTGAACACTCATAAACCTCAACATAGTAACCCTAACCCTAACCCTTTGTCCAATGAACTCTGGTGTTCTGACTTCCTTACTCCTCCTTCACCTCTCATCATCCCTCACAGACTCCCTGCCTTCCTTGAATCTCTAATGCCACTCAAAAACTGATGCTCGATTCATGCAAGATGCTCCAAAAGCAGTCTGAAGCATTCAATACGTCTCTGTAGCATTTTTTGCAAGTTTAAAACACAAGTTCATTGCATATCGTTCTTCTAAAGTGTCCTCGCGTCCAGATTGCCTTTTTGAAATTGACTAGCTGTGACAATCAGGCTTTAGTAGGGTGCATTCCAATTGCTGCTGTAGCTGTTGATTTGAACCTGAAATCCTAAAAATTGATCAGTCATCTCATAGGATGTATAGCAATAACATAGTGAATTTTCAAGAGTCTCCGACAATTTTCTATGCCCATACGAAAAAAGTCTGGAAACTTATCCTATGCACTTCGTATAAAACATCTGTAAACAATCTGTTAATTCTCACTATATATATATATATATATATATATATATATATATATATATATATATATATATATGTGTGTGTGTGTGTGTGTGTGTGTGTGTGTGTGTGTGTGTGTGTGTGTGTGTGTGCTACCCTATCAGTTTAAAATAAGCTGATTTCATCTCCTACAGATGGATAAGAACCCCTAAAAAGATTCTCCTAGGTTTGTCTCCAAATTGCATCTGATGGCGAGGCTCCAATTTTTGAGATCTAGGAAGTGTAATGCACCAGTTTATTGCCATTACTCTCAGTCCCATTCTGACTCAGGCTGGTATTAGCAGTTAGGGTTCCATTTATGGAGATCAAACTGATCTGCATAAAAATTATTTGTATTTAATAGGAATACATGGTAACAAATAACTGTAAATTCTTTGTATTGAAAATAGTTTTTTGAAATTATAATTGTTTACTGAAGTTTATTATTAGTTGCTTGAAACCAAATAACTTAGAGAAAACAAATGATTATTAAGTAGGAATACTTGAAGTCATACAATTATGTGTAAATCATTTGTATTAGTTAGAAATGCTTAATATAGAAATGTGTGTAAAAACCCTGAAACAGGAACTCAAAAATGTACAATAGAAATGTACAATGAACGTAATTTTATAATCTCAAGGCTTAAAAATCATAGACAAGTCAACATGCCGTAAAAAGTATATATATATATATATATATATATATATATATATATGTGTGTGTGTGTGTGTGTGTGTGTGTAAGTCGAGGGCGACCCGAATGCTCCCTTTTCAATATCTACTACACCGAGGTGTAGGGGAGGGCACTACTCTTTTCCCTAGATTATTCCACTTTACCCTCGATAAGTACCTTATATTGCTGAGTGTTAAGCAATGAGGTATCAAGTACCATTTTTAAAGTATTTGGTATGACGCGACCTGGGATTGAACCCAAGTCTTCCGGGCCATTAGCGAACACTCTACCCATTAGACCAATGAGCTGGTTCTGACTGTGGTCTAGGCCCCCGAGCAAACAGTATTGTCTCCTTAACTTCTCCAAGCCAACTGTCCATTCAATATAAATATGTACAATCTTAATAAGACATTTGTTTCTGAAGCTGGTTGTCTCAGAAGATATGAAGAAATCTAATTATTTCCTGGGTTATATTAATACAGTGGTTTTCAAACTGTTTGGGGACCGGACGCCTTCTTATTTCAGAGTCAATCTCGTGGATCCCAATGGAAATAAAGATGAAATCTTGAGAACTCCATATGAATAAAAATGAAAGTTCCTTGACCCTGCCCCCATATAAAGAAAAAAGAAAATTATCGAAATATTTAATGAAAATCACACCCAATATTTGCACGGACTAAAGACATTTAGAGAGAGGGATATACTTGTTTTGCTGGGCCCAAAGCGTTAATTCTTGTTGGGAATTTTGACAAAGATACCCGCAATTCCCTTAAGACAATAAATCGAAATCTCTATTTGATCATCATATTCGTACGTGCTGAAAATTGTTTGTTTGTTTGTTTGGGTTTTATGGTATATCAACCATTGTAGGTTATTTAATGCTAAATAAGCAGTTCTATTTCAAACAATTCACTTTAGCATAAGTACAGTTTCAGTATCAAAAACAGTTCCATTTCGAGCAATTCAATTTTGTATAAGTACGCAGTTTAGTTCTATTTGACCCATAGATAGGACTGAATGAGGTGATACCGCTCCGGACCAGAGTGGACCTGGGAGTGATGGCAATGAAGGGGTACTTTGCATTCCCCAAAGCTCCTGCATTACTGGAACCTCACCATCAGATTGTTTTGTGTTGTATCCAGGACACTCATTGTGGGGCAGGTGTCTTATCCCTCTACAGAGAAGTAGTCGATGTATTCTACAGCCCCAGCCGACTAGACAAGTGCTGAAAATGTTGTTTTGCATAAATATGTTATTGCAAAAGATGGCAATATTTTGACTGCCTTTTGAGACAACAATGGATATTCAGAAGCTATGCTAAGAAAAAAAAATTGAAATGGTTTCTGTGAACTAGTGGCTAGAAATACTAATTTGTGGTTTTATCTCTAATCGGATAATACCAATTTTCAAAACTTCCTTGCAGCGTCTACAGACCACTGCTGAAGTTACCCGACTCGTCTGAAAAACCACTGTAGGAGGGAAGGGGAGGGACGGATCAATAGATTTCAGGAGTGCGTAGGAAAAATCGCCATTGCAATTTCTACATGGTCCCTTCTAGTATCAAATATTATCAATAACATCATGATAGATAGATAGATAGATAGATAGATAGAAACAGACAAAGATAGTAACAGAAAGATGATGAATGCAGTTAGAGAGGAACATATTAGGAGAGATAGATAGTGAGAGAGAAAGAGAAAATAAGCATAAGATATATAAAGAGAAAGAGAGAGAGGGGGGGGCGAGAGTTGAATAGACAAAGATCGTTAGAGAGAGAGAGAGAGAGAGAGAGAGAGAGAGAGAGAGACTAAACACATAGATAGATAGATAGATAGATAGATAGATAGATAGATATGAACCGACTAGGAGATAGATAGATAGATAGATAGATAGATAGATATGAACAGACTGAGATAGATAGATAGATAGATAGATAGATAGATTTGAGGGTGGTTTAGTTTTATTTGTTTTGGTTAAGTTTAAAGGCATATCAACCATTGTTGGTTATCTAATGCCAAATCCTGTTTATACACATATATAAAATGAATGATTGGTAAACACATTTTGTAGATGCACACAGATAAATGAACAAACATTTCTATATCTAACAATTCAATTTAACAGAAATCATTTGTTTGCACTCAGTTTAAGTGTCAAACAGTTCTATTTGACCCATAGATAGGACCTCATCAGGTTCTACCATTCCTGGATAGAGTGGACCTGAGAACGATGGCAATGAAGTGGTACTCCGTATTCCCCAAAACTCCAGCATTACAGGAGCCTCACTAACTGATTGTTCAATGTCATAAACAGGGCACTCGTTGGGGAGGGAATATGTGATTTCTACAGCCCCAGCTTACTTGGCTCCTGGAGGGAATAACAAATCGATAGATGGCTGGAGGGAAGGAGGAGGCGGAGATGGAGGGATGGATCATAAACTGATTGATCAATGGATGCAGAAATCGAGAAACAGATGAATTAAAGAATGAATCAAGAGATGGATGTTTCGCAAATTCTATTAAGTCGTTTTATTAATTTACTCATTTTTGGGTTGCATTCCAAATTGAGTTATTTAAAAGTACCAATATCTTCTCTTATTTGTATGAGACAGATTTTATTGCGTTATATGGTACCACCATAAATATGCTATTTTGTTTTGTTTTGCATTTTTGTTTTATTTGTTTGTTTGTTTTATTCGATTTATGACTTAAAAACTTGACAATTTTAGATTTTTACATCACTTCTAAAAGAAGAATTTACAGAACAGATAAACTAAATAATTCTAAAAGTCTTCCTTTTTTGTAAAAAGATTTGTCGAAAGATAACTTGCTGCTTTTCTGCAGCGGTAAAATTATTTTATAAAAGGAGTCTGGCTTTTTATGCCATCAATTTCCCATGAAACTGAAGTCTGTTAAATTAATAATTCGTTAAATTCGATATACAATAATGAAAGCATTTTATCACAGAAAACTACTGCTACTCCCTCTTGGGTTTTTATTAACAGTAAATAAACTAATAGACACAAAACAATTTTTTATATGATAACTGAAAATTCTATCTTCATAGAATTAAACAAACTAGATTAAATCATTTCAACTGAATAAATATAATTTCCCAAAGCCGTGCAAAGGAAAATATTATGGAATAATCGAACGATGCGGAAATAATCATGGAATGATCTTGGATTTTCATTCCTAAAAAAATGCCAGCTGAAGCCCCGATATGCAAATCGGCCTACAGTTAAAAAACAGTTCTTGTTCACCATAAAAAGTGATTGAGCCTACCTAAATGAAAGAAAAGATGGCTCCAACAAAATTGTCAATTGAAACAAGAAAATGGATTGTAAGACTCATTCAAGAAGGCAATCCACAGTGGAGTGTAATTGTTCCCAGTCAAATATGTCTAAAATTTGCAGAAAATATAAAAGAAAAAAGGCAGTTTAAAGAGGAAACCCCACTGGTAGACCAGGAAAGACATCAAAGCGTCGGAATAGAAAACTTAAAGCAATATGCCTGGAAATAGAAAAATGTACAACAAAAGTAGGCGCTAGTGGCATAATGGTTATCATCATGGGAAATTGACTCGGCACCCCGAGTTAAAATCCAGAATGAGGTTGTTTGCGTTTCAGTTTGCGTTAATGTTATTGAGAAAGGTATGAATTCATCCTTTCTCTCTGTCACAGCTATAGATAAATAGTAGGGAAGAAGTTTGCTTTCTTTAACCAGTCTAGGAGAAAAACCTGATTTCAAACCCTCTGAATTCCGATAAAAAAATTACCTTTCGTCGTATCCTGCTTGTGATCGAGGAACTGAATAAATACCATCTTTTCTCTCTTTTCTTTTGGTTCGTTTGTTTCTTCCTCCTGAGCTTGATAAAATTCAAAAACCAATGTAAAACAATTCTTTAAAAAAGAAAAGAAAATATAAACACCACCATGAACAACAACAACAACGTGTAGTCGTTTCTCCGGTCCTGAGGCAACAAGTCATATCCAGTCTCTACAAATGAGGAATCTTGTTTTGTTAAAAAAAAAAGGAAAAACTACAATTTTCCGCTCGTCAATCACAAGCAAGACGACTTGTTTTAACACGGGAAGTGGGTTGCAGGTCAATAAAGACAGGAAACTAAACCTTAACCACAACAGATAAAAAAAGAAGAAAAAAAACAGGAAAAAAGAAGACATGAAAATGATAAGATGTTGAAAGACAAACTTAAAGATATAGAAAAAATAAAAGATAATATCAAGAATAATGTGTCGGATTTGTTTTCTTTATTAATGATTAATTAACAGGAAAAGAAGCAAGTCGAGAAGCTAAAAAGAAATATTTTTAGAGATTTCAAGGAAGCAGACGATCTCTTTCAGTACATATTTTTACGAGGCTAAGTGAGGATATGAAGAGGGATATACTATTAAAAAATTTACGACACTCGATGTGAGATTTTAAAAAACGTTGCTCTGATGTAATATAACATTAAACTACATTAGATGGTGAGTTTAAAGTTCTGGAGAATCTCGAGTTGCCATTGCTCCCGGATTCAGTTTTGTATCAAGCATTATCAATAATATCAAGATAGATAGATAGATAGATAGGTATGAATAGACGAAGATAGATAGATAGATAGATAGATAGATAGATAGATAGATTTGAACAGAATGAGATAGATAGATAGATAGATAGATAGATAGATATGAATAGACTGAGAGAGATAGAGAGATTTAGCGTATGTCTGTGTGAAATATGTCATCCATGTTGAAGTTGATTGCATTCGCTTTATATTAAAGAAATGAATCGGATAAAATCTGCAGTATAGAGGAATTTGAAGGAATAAAATTTGATATAAAGAGAGTGACATTAAAGCCAAGTTTAGTATTTAACGGGGTAAATGTTTTTAGGGGGTTTTAGTATGCAATATTAAACGGTAATTTCGAACGGTAAGTTTAAACTGTAAGTTCCGCAGCTTTCTAGTTTGGATAATGTTTCAAAAAGATAACATTGACAATAAAGTTTTTTCAAAAGGAATTTAATACAAATAAACAAGGAAAAAAAAGGGGATAGAAAAGATAAATTGTTGCAAATTTTAGTGAAATTCGCTGGAACTTATCTGAGAGAGTGTCCGAGAAACAAACTTCATTGAATTTGAGTATTTTTCATTTCTTTTTTGTTTGGTTGAAATTTTTCAGAGTTCATTAAATTACAAGTCTTCTTTTCAGCAAAATTCTCGGTTGAATTTTCTTTCAGTTGTTTAACTTGGTAGAATTTCATTCGTCGACTTTCGTTTAATTTTACTTTTATTTCTTGCAAAGCTTCGTGCCTGTTTGATTATTTACCGGTTACTGAAGAAGCAAGTGATGAAACTATTCGGTTGGCTTAAGTTTTTTGTGCCTTTAGTTTGGTTCCCGAATTCGTACTGAGAGCTCAATAGCAGTCCTCGACAAAAAGAGGAAGTAGCTTTTTGGTGCCACACTGTCTGAGATTACTTCTCCTTCTTCCACTCCAGTCAAACCAAGCCCGCACATGGTCGGTTTGATTTTTTCTTAGAAATAATTTTTTATATTAGAAAAACATCGGTCTACTTTTCTTGGTCTCTGTTTCCTTGTTAGCTGTCTTTAAAAGATATTTCATCACTGACATACCCCAATAGTTACAGGATGATCATGGGTGAGCGATTGATTGTTACGTAACTTATACCAAATTACAAGATCATACGGTGAAAATAGTTATTTGGTTTCCGTACCAAGAGCACCAATCACAATTGATATAATCATATTTACCAACCCCTCCGCTCGGGCAGGATATGACACAAGGTAAATTTTTAAGCGGGGTTTAACAGGTTTCAATTCAGAGTTTTCCTTCTCCTTGACTAGTTGCCTCACGTAGGCTGAAGAACCTAGTCTGCCCTACAATTTACCCATAGCTGGAGGGAGAATAATTGGATTCATACCTTTCCCAAGTGTATTAGTGCTGTGTGAATTGCAATCTGTCTCGTCCATGATTTGAACTCGTGTCGCCGTGTCCATTTCCTGCGACGATAACCATTACACCATGGGCACCTCCTATTGATATAATCGTCACATTCCAGTTCCACTGTATTTTCAATTCCCTAGCAAAGGTCAAGCTATTTATCCTTCTTTTCATTTTTTTTCGATTTTACTCAATGGTCAGCTGGGACAGCCACAATTTTGCAATTTTTTTTTGTTGATTATTATAAGGTCTGGTCATCTGGCCGAGATTAAGTGATCCGTACTCCTTGAGAGTTTTTCACATCAGTGTTAGCTGATGGTCTTTCACTGGAGTTTGAGTGACAGCAAATCTCCTCAAGTCTCCAAGACTCTTCTCAGTATTTTGGCCGTTCTCAATAATGTAGTAGTTTGGATGGTCCCCACTCGTCTTGTTTTTTTCAAGTCCTCCAGTTCTTTTAAATATCATTTGGTGACTGTACTAAAAGCATCAATCACAATTGGATTAATTGTCACTTTCATATTCCATAGTTTTTCAATTCTCAAGCAAGGTCGAGGTACTTATCCCTCTTTTCCTTTTCTTTCAATTTTGCTCTATGGTCAGCTGGGACAGCCACAATTTTGCAAGTTTTTTTTTGTTGATTATTATAAAGTCTGGTCATCTGGCCGAGATTAAGTGATCTGTTTGTATGTCAAATATTATCTTTATTATTATCATTATTATTAAATTAGAATAGTAACCTAAAACTTTTTTCTATAATTGCTTGAAAAAAATTTCAGTGTTAAATAAACCATTGCCCAGTCGGTTGGGGTTGTAGAATACACCGACTGCACTATTGCAGAGGGGTAAGACCCCCCCGCCCCCAATGAGTGTCCTGATATGACACTAAAGAATCTGATGGTGAGGTTCTAGCAGTGCTGGAGCTTTGGGGAATGCGGTGCACCCCTTCATTGCCATTGCTCCCAGGTCCACTCTGGCCAGAAATGGTAGCACCTGATAGGGCCCTATCTATGGCTTAAATAGAAATAACGGCATACTTATGCTAAACTGAATTTTTTGACTAAACTGAATAGCTTGAAATAGAAATGTTTTGACAATTAAACCGTACTTACATTTAAACTTATGCTAAACTGAATTATTTGAAATGGAACTGTTTTTTGACATTGAAACTGTACTTACACTAAACTGAATTGTTTAATATAGAACTGTTTTGACATTTAACTGTGTGTAAACAAAATCTGTACTTATACTAAACCAAATTAGCTGAATTAGAACTGTTTGAATAAACTGAATAGTTTGAAATAGAAATGTTGTTGACAATTAAACTGTGTACACATGCTAAACTGAATTGTTTGAAATAGAACTGATTATTTACATAAAAATGGATTAAGTGTTAAATAACCTAGCAAGGTTGATATGCCATTACACCCAACCAAACAACCAACATAAATAAACCATCAAGTGTTGAAATTCAATAAAATCAACCAACATATTTATGAACAAATACATGTTTGAAAATTATTGGCATTTAATAGGAATACTTGAAACCAAATATTTGTATAAATTATCAGAATCAGTTAGAAGTTGATTAGAAATAGTGATGATTAGGAACATTTTGCATTAAGTGCAACTGGATGAAAAGAAAAAGAAAGTTATTTTAAGTGAAATTAAATCATGTAATAATGAATGCACTATTGGTATTAAAAAAGAATGTATAGAACCATAAAATTAGAAACACCGTGAAACTATTAGCTACAAAACAGTATTTTTTCACAAAGTCATGACCATTGACTATTCCTTTTTTACCAGTGATAAAGAGTATGCTTTTAGCCAACCCTTCACCACGGGCAGAATGTGACACACAGTCAATTCTTTAAAACTGACTTAAAAGGGTTTGAATTCAGGGTTTTCCTTCACCTAGACTGGTTGCAAAACCAAGGTTGAATAATCTATTCTGCCCAACTATTTACGATTAGCAGCGGGGAGAACAGAGCGTAAAATGAAAAGCGAACAGCCCGTCCAGGACTTGAACTCGAGTCGCCCATTTCATTTTAGAGCGATAACTATTACGCTAACCACACTTCCGTCGCGTTTAAATGTAGCTGAAAATTTTCTAAAAATATTAGCCGAAAAGAGAGAGTGCTATGTTTATTGCCTGATTTTTCAAATTCCCCTAAAATAGAAATTCCGATGTAGTCACATTACTTTTTGCATTGATCGCAATACATGGAAGGGGGTCCGCTTTAAAAACGACTTTTTGTCGAAACGTAATTTTAACAGTGTGATGAAGTGGGCTATGGTATCGACAACTTGAAGATCATCTTCGTATATTTGTCGTATTTAAGTAACTTCACTCACTGCAACAATGCGTGAGAGGAAACAACTCGTACATTTGTAGCAGAGAAAATATATCGTGGTTTAACATTTCTTCGGGCTTGATAATACAAAAAAATATTCCCGACAAATTAACCACAACCTATTTTATAAACTGAGCAGTATATATTTTATTATCTAGAACGAATACAAGATTGACACGAGATACAAGAAAGATCTTATAAAGTGTTGTATGAAGGAATGTCCTGAAGGTTTTTTTTATATAAGCTGAGAGTCCTTAATAGAATGGAAGTTGTTGTGTAAAGACTTACGTCAAGGCATGGTATCGTGTGCCATACGACACTAGGTTTGTTGGGGTCGCAAGTACTCCCACCTTGTCGGTAAAAACATGAAATGCACTCATTTACGAGTGAAAGAGTTTATAGGACTTTACACTCCTATAAATTAGTTTGGGCGGTATGCCACTTGTTCCCACAAAGATGGCGGACGCTCAATATTCAGTCTCGGGAAACCATTGGCCAGTAGGACCACGTGATATGCTTACAACTACGTCGGCGCGCGTAAATTCAAGTCCTGCGTCTTTGAGCCACTTACAAGACGCGTATTTTCTATAAATACGTCGTCTTCAAGCACCCTTTTTTCTCTTTGATCAATTTTCTTCGCAGCGGCAACACCCTCTTTTACCAAATTTCTCCGCAGCAGCAACACCATGAATGGGCCTCGTAGACATTCATATACAAGGACTATGAGACGCTTTCCCGTCTCTGAGAAACTGCCTGTTTCAAACCATAGAAAAAGGACATTTTAAATTTGCAATTCTTTTTGTAGCTTAGTTGTGTTACACACACACACACACACACACGAGCTCACACATATACACACACTATTATTTTGTTAGAAGAGTTAGAAATATTTTTATGTATTAATGTAAGTTTTGTTATTATAGTATATAAATTTGTTTTGTTCGTTCGCCTTGTTTTAAATGTTCATTTTGTCCGCGCCGTTTTACAACCATTATTTGTTGCATATCTTCACTCACTTAATTCACTGGTTTCCTTCATTTACTACTTTTTCCATGTGCCTGTATTATGCCCTATTCAAAACCTATCTTCAACATTAAACGTGTGGGTAATACTAAACCTTTAAACGCTAAATACATTAAATAGACGGGTACCATATAAATACCAAATACAAGACCATTCCCCTACAAGTTTGACTTTAGCCGAAGCTTCTTTTATATGCTACTTTGGTCACGCCACATAACAGTTGTACTATTTTGCAGACAAGGTATGAAATTTCGATAGTTGGAAAGCAAAGTGAAAATTTATAAGCTGTTAAGTGCCCATTAGTTTAACGCCATATAATCTTGGCCTTGTGTCGAACTTGTCTCACACCCACTGAAGCATCGACGATGAAGCTTGATATGTTCCCGTCTGCGGTTTCTATCCGGCGTAAAATCTCGAAATACAAAGGAAAACATAAAAGAGAACAATAATAATTTTAGAAAAGAAATAAAAGGCAAAACTAAAACGACTAAAAAGAAAAAAACGAAAAAATCAGCGTGATAAAAGAGAAGCGAATTCTTTTATGTTGTATGTTTAGAATGGATATCACTCGACAAGCCGAAAAGAGCCGGACACCCCGTGCAAAAAAAAATGGAGGAGGTAACAAGGCAAGTAATTACAGAGGGTGTTCGGGGCAAGGCAGTTTGTGACATGACTGACGCGCATGCTCATGAGGGACCCAACGATGGAAAAACGTGTGTCCACGAGGCGTATTAAAGGACACACGTTTTCCCCGATGTAATTGTGTGACGATAAATACATTTTCCATCTGTCTATCAACCTGCCAACTTGCCGCTATGTCTTCTGTATAATTCGGTTCAGAGCGATTTCTTTCTCTTCACGTCTCTCTCTCTCTCTCTCTCTCTCTCTCTTTGTGTGTGTATGTGTTGATATATAAGCATTTACATAGCTATCTCAACTTTGACTTTCTTTCACTCTCTCCCTCCCTCTTTCTCTCTCTCTCTCTCCCCCACACACATGCACTCACACTCTCTCTCTCTCTCTCTCTCTCTCTCTCCTTCTCTTTGTGTATGTGTGTGTGTTGATATATAAGCATTTTCATAGCTCTCTCAACTTTGACTTTCTTTCTTTCTCTCTCTCTCCTCCTTTTCTCTCTCTCTCTCACACACTCTCTCTCTCTCTCTCTCACTCTCTCTGTGTATGAGTGTGTGTTGATATATAAGCATTTTCATAGCTATCTCAACTTTGACTTTCTTTCTCTCTCTCTCTCTCTCACCCTCTCTCTCTCTCTCTCACACACACACACACACAAACACACATATACACTCACAATCTTTCTCTATCTCTCAATCTCTCTCTCTCTCTCTTGTTATATAAGCATTTTCATACCTATCCTTGCTTTTTATCTCTCTCTCTCTCTCTCTCTCTCTCTCTCTCTCTCTCTCTCTCTCTTACTGTCTCCTCCTATCTCTCTCTGTATCTATCGATCCCTCTTTTTGGATATCCATCTCTGGCTTCATAAGTATTTTCAAACCTATCTCAACTTATTCTCTCTCTCTCTCTCTCTCTCTATCTCTCTCTCTCTATATATATATATATCTTTGGTTTTATCAGTATTTTCATAGTTATCCTAGCTTATACGGAAACATAACACCATTCAACTCCTTTTTTTTATATCTCCCTTTTCCTCTGAATCTATTTCTTTTTTCACACCTTCTTTATCTTCTTCCACTCTCCACATCTATCTATAACCAGCTGGCTTAGATAGCTATTTCGTCTGTTCACATCTATCTACCTATCCGTCAAAATCAGTTCATCATCTTAGGAGGGAGTTCCACGGTGTCGTGGCTAATGTGCTAGACTGCAATATCAAAGTAAGCGAGTTCGAAACCCAGTCGCGCTATTATGTTTACATTCCGACTAATACTCCCATCTATGGGTTAAATAGTACCACTGCTCTTCTTTTACACAGATGGCTTTGGCATTAAATAAACCAGGAAGGTTGATACGCCGTTAAACAAAGAAACGAAGCTTTATCATCACTATTCCTCAGTCTGCTCATATCAATCTAAATCTGCCAATATCTAGCTAACCCTGGCTATATCACTTGGGCGCCTCCGGTAGGGTAATGATTTGAAAACTCCAAAGGAATAATAATACCGTGGTGATCCCACCATACGCATAACATATCTTTTTTTCATGATACGCCGCCTTTGGGATAGGCTGCAGAGAATCACCCATGTCATTCCATCGCCTTTTCCGTTGAACAGTGTCATGAAAGACCAATTTTTCGTTACTTCTAACGATATTCTTAAGAAACAAGTTATTTCTCTACTTTGAAAGAAGACTTTTCGTTAGTAAAATATTATCTCTTTGATGACATTTCTATGCTGATAATATTTGTACTAATATTAAATTTTTGGCGGCTGACTTTTATTATCTTTCATACAAATTGACATTATTGGGGACAAAACGTAATTGTCTCCCTTTCTTGTGATTCATGGACGGAGCTTCCGACAATCACGTAACCGTTGGTCATATGACATCTTGAAAAGCGAGTTCTACCGCTTTTTGACCGAGACGATCATAGGGATAGGACGTCTGCTTCAGCCTCTGCTATGTGAGAAGCACGTGTATATAAATCACCTGACGAGAACTCACACTACACCAAACCTACATTAAGAGTAACCTCTGCCATTCATCGTCTTGTTCTTGGAGCAACTATTTCGCTTTTATTTAATATGGTTTGGAACAATTATTATTGTGCATCATATATGTAAATATTAAATGCTTGCAGTTTAAATTTTCGTGTCATGTAGTCTTTCCTTACCGAACTATTTAGTGTTACTCTATCAACAAGATAGTCTGATACATTATGGGAAAGTTTGGCTGATAGCTCAGGCCACGATTATGCACCAATACAAATCTTATAACATGAACGTCATAAACACGTTCGTACAACATCGGAAGACTACATAGACATAAAAAAAAATATATTGTCTGATTTTAGTAAAACAAAAAGTACTAGATTGAATGCATGAACTTTTGACTTTTAATATAAATTTTATAAGATAGTAATGCGTGTACAAATTTATTTTTCCCTTGCAAGAAAAAAAAAGATGCTTAAGTGTTTAAAAACACAAATTAGTCGAACTGTTTTTATTATTTTTAGACATAAGTCCTCTCCCTTCACACACACTGGACAAGGCTGGACGAGGCTGTTTGAATTTCATATAGCAATTATACATTTGCGAAAGGCATGAATCCAACTGTTCTCCCTCCAGCAACGGGTAATTAGTAGGTCAGACTGTTATCTTTAAACTTGCTATGGCAACCGGTCTAAGAGAAGAAAACTCTGAATTCAAACCTTAAAACTATGCAAAACATTTGACTTTGTGTAGCATCCTGCTCGTACGGAGGGGTTGGTTAAATACATACACAAACACACACACACACACACACACACATATATATATATATATATATATATATATATATATATATATATATATATGTAAGTGTATGTGTGTGTGTGTGTGTATGTGCCTGTTTAACCAGCCTCTCCGCACGGGCATCATCTGACACAAAATCAATTTTTAAGCGAAGTTTAACTGTTTAACTACCTACGTTTTATCCATAGTTGGATAGGGAATGGTTGGATTCATGCTTTTTCGTAGGTTACTAGCTCCATGTAAAATGCAAACAGTCTCGTCCAGATTTTGAACTCAGGTCACCATGTCTATTTCCTAGGGCGATAACCGTTATACATCGAGCACCTCTGCAAAAACACATATTAGGAAAGGCATGAATCCAACTATTCTCCGTCCAGCAATGAGTAAATAGAAGAACAAACTGGGCTCTTTAACCTTCTTGGGGGCTGTCCAAGTGGTATAATGGTTAAATCGCTGGTCGTAGTAAGCGAGTTCGAACTCCAGTCACGCTATTACGTTCACTTTCGAACAAATACTCTTAGGAAAGGTATGAACCCCCTTATCCGCCCAGCTATGGGTTAAATACTACCCCTACCGTTTTTCTGAAAGGATGGATTTGAAATTAAATAACCCAAGAAGGTTAATATGCCATTAAATAACAACAAACAAATACACTTTAACCTTCTTATGGCAACCGGTCTTGGAGAAGGAAACTCTGAATTCAAACCCGTTCAACTCCGCTTAAAGAATTGACTTTGATCGAATCATGCTATTGGGGTGGGGTAGGTAAATATACACACATACATTTACACACACACACACACACATACTCAAACATATACACACATACTCTCTCTCTCTCTCACACACACACATACATATAGATATGTGTTAGCGTATATATATATATATATATATATATATATGTGTGTGTGTGTGTGTGTGTGTGTGTGTGTGTGTATCTATGTGTATATACACGTATAGATATTTATGTGTGTATAAATATATATATATATATGTTGAACAACACACATACATATATACATATATATATATATATGTATATGTGTGTGTGTGTGTGTGTGTGTGTGTGTGTGTGTGTGTGTGTGTGTGTGTGTGTTCAAAAAACATCGAGACTGAAATCAATGAATAAAACTTTCATCTTCAAAATTGTTGCACTCAAAAAAGAAGAGTAAAAGTCATTCGGTGCAAAATGGAGAATGTGAACAAAGCTGTGCAATTTTTGTACACGTGACGTCCCCCCTCAAACCATTTGTAGCACCTTACTTCAGCAGAGGTTGGGGACTCACATCAGATTTCTTATACGTGTTTTGGACATTATAAATACCTTGTCAAATTGTTAGTGTGTGTGTGTGTGTGTGTGTGTGTGTGTGTGTGTGTGTGTGTGTGTGTGTGTGTGTGTGTGTGTGTGTATGTGTGTGTGTGTGTGTGTGATCAAATACACTCAGAACGCAATCGAAAAGATAGATAGATAGATAGATAGATAGATAATGAACAGATTGTGTCTTAATAAAATTTGCGAAATTAGCATTTCTCTATTGATAAGAGATGGAAATAGACTATTATCGAATTATTGATTCATTGACAGATTGATTGATTTTCAAAATAGCTGAATAGGAAAAGCAGAAGTTTTTATTCATTCAGCAATAAATACAACATTATAAGCATTTATCATTTAACAATTTTCAATGAAGTTTACGCGTACAGATCTATCGATTATTTCCCAATTATCGATTATTTCCCAATTATCGATTATTTCCCAATTATCGATTATTTCCCAATTATCGATTATTTCCATATGTATTCTTCTAGGATTTTCTTACTACGTCGTTATTTTGAAATATAAGCACACACAGATATTTACTCAATTTTCTCTAGTTTGACACAGGGCAAAATTAGTTGAGTGCTCCGTAAAGATTATTTGTAAACATTAACTAAACTTGGCCAAATCAGGAACAAGGATAATATATTTGAGCACTTATTGTGCCCTTTGTTTACGGCCGGGGTTTTAGTCATTTTTTTCCTAAGTTTAGATTATTCTGGTACAGCCTACTCAGGGAAAGCAGAAATCGGTATACTAAATAGATAGATAGATAGATAGATAGATAGATAGATAGATAGATAGATAGATAGATAGATGTATTTTATGTGTATGTAATAAATCTCTCCAAAACAGGCATAATCCTAAACAAGTTCACTTTGCAAGCGGAGTACAACTGACTTTCTTTCTCCTTGATGGGTTGTCCGAGCAAACTTAAAACGGTCTACTCTACAAATTACCTATATTTGGTGGAAGAGAAAAGATTGGTTCATGCCTTTCACAAGAATAATAGCACAAAATGAAAGACAAGCAGCTATGTCTAGGATTTGAACACGTTTTGCCAAGTCGATTTTCTATGGCGATAACCGTTGCTCAACCCTCGTGTGTACGTTCGTGTGCGCGCACGCACGTTGATACTAATATACGAACATCCATCCTGACGAGATATTACGTTCACTTTCAAACTCATAACTTTGGGGAAGATATGAACCCCCTTATCCCCCCCTTCTCAGCTATGTAGTGTCACTGCAGTACTTCTCCATAGATGACTTCAGCATTGAATAACCAATGAATTTTGTTATGCCAAAAAACAAAGTAATCCAACCAACCAACCAACCAACCCGTAAAAATAAGTTTTCTCTGATATGTAAAAGAACTTTATCTGGTAACATTCTCCCTGTTTGATATATTTTCATCTTCTGCTCAATGACAAATGTGCCTTCCGGTCGTTTTCGTTCTTCAACACGAAAAAAACTTCAAAGAAAAAGAAAAACACGCACAAAAAAAGAAAAATATAAACAAAACCTTCAATCAAAATGCTATACCTGACATCAATGGTGCCGTGCATAGTGTAACGGTTATCGTCGCATTATGTTATGTCACGGCCTGTTCATGCTGGAGAGGTTTCGTAAATACATTCACTCGACATTAATATCGATTTTATCTTAACTATTTTTAACGGTAGACAAGCGACGAATTTCCTTTCATCTTTTTTTTTAATTTATAAGGAATTGTGAAAAATAAAAAAAAATTAAAGTTACAAACCTCTAAAAAACTCACTTTGGTGTAATCATATTTACCAACCCCTCCGCACGGGCAGGATATGACACAAGGTCAATTTTTAAGCGGAGTTTAACAGGTTTGAATTCAGAGTTTTCCTTCTCCTAGACAAGATGTGATAGGGAAAACCACAACCGGCCGAAGGGGCCGTCGGGACCGCCGATGGAGTTTTGGAGACCAGTAGGTGATAAGATCCAGTAAAGAAAGCCATCATCCAGCAGAGAACTGGGCCCCTGGGCCTCCGGTTGAGCAGCCCTGGAGAACGAGAAAGACACAACGCTGACGGCCATAAGAGTGGGGGTCAAAATATTGCAGTTCTTTTCGGTCTCCAACTCCCTCTCACGGTAAAACCCTGAGTAACCCTTTTCGAACCCTTACAATAAAGTGAGAGGTACATATTTTTCTAAAGAAGTCTTCGCTCGTCTTTTATTCATTGCGTCGGTATGTATCCAGCGTGTATATGTATTATGTGTTTGTATAGTTAATCGTGGTCATTGCTATACAATATATATACAACCACACAAAAGGCCCACGATGTCACACAGATCGGTAAAGCAATCTTCAGATGATTCTAGGGAATTGTACAACATGACTGGTATTTTTCGCTAAATTTTTTTTATTGATTGATTGATTTTAACAACACGTCAACTCATCTTGGGTTATTTTACACCTGAAGACTAGGAAATCGCGTTTATTCAACGTTCATATTTACATTTTTTGTGTTGGAGTTTCTTACGATTGTTATATAGTCACCGACAGCATCATGCAGCATCATAACGACACAATAATAGACAGACGCACGATGATAAACGACGCACACAGAAAGACGCACGATGATAAACGACGCACACAGAAAGACGCAGGAAGACTTCTTTATAAAATATTTTACCTCTCACTTTATTTGTAAGGTTTCGAAAAGGGTTACTTAAAGTTTGCGTGTGAGAGGGAGCTGGAGACCGAACATAACTGAAATAAAGTTATGGCCGTCAGCGTTGTGTCGTTCTCGTTCTCAATAGCTGCTCAACCGGAGCCCTGGAATCCACTGTCCTGTGTGCTGGCTTTCCCAACTACATCTCGTCTCTCTCCTCTCCAACTATATTGCTTGCCCTCCCTCTCGCCTGTCTACCTTCTGTTCAATTTGTCGGCCTTATATTACCTTCAAACTCCCACGCGGTGATATGGACACGCCTACACGCCTCCGCAACTTCTTCCTATATCTAGCGACCGGGATGTGTCATTTCCGCTACCTTTGGAATGGCCTGTGTGATCGTCATCGAGCGGAAATAACTGTCATGCAGTTCAGAGGTCACTCTCTTCCGGTGCGTCAGTCTATGAGAGTATAATGGGATTTTTTTTTTTACCTCGTCCCATTTCATCAGCGAATTTCAGCCCACGCGATTTCTTCTCATAACTGCCATTAGAATGTGCCACTTCCTTCCGGTGCATCACCTTGAATGGCATTTTTGGCCGGGTCAACAGTTCAAAACATAATACGATCTTTAGACATAAGGTCCTATCAAATTCGATTTATTTTTAAACAGATCTATTTTACCTACAGATGGGACACAAACAGGTACTTATGAGCAATAGAAATGATGGGGTGCTCCACACTCCTCAAATATCCAGAACTTGATCCTCACCACCAGATTCAGTTTAGGTTTAGTCTCAAGATACTCCTTTTAAGGAGACTTACCCCACTCCAACGAATACAGTGTAATCTAATCCCCTCCGACAGCGTGATCCTAGCTTGTGTATATACCATTGGTCTAATTAGTTAAATTTACAAACGTTTGCACACTTCTCAGTGATTCACCATTACCACTGTGTCATATCTGTTCTCATAATCCTTTATTAAAAGCTCAAGAATTTTCCAGATAAAAACGATTTTTGCAGGAAAACTGAATTGACGAACCTAAAAACAATTGTGTAGTATACAAATTTTTAATGGTCATTTTCAATGAACAAGCATTTCAAATAATATCTCTAGCTGATTATTGACATAACTCAAATCATGACGTAATTCCTTGTTTAAAGATTTTTTTTTCTTTTGCTCATGCGTATGAAATGCTAAAATGTATAAGAAATATGAATGAATCAATCCTTTATTTTCCTATTTTTCATCTCAGAAAAAGCATCCATCTTTTATTAAAGGATTTTTCTGGTTTTCTTGGCGATTGACATAGTTGTGCAATCAACTTTGCAAAAAAAGAAAATAAATAAATTATTAATGACAATTAAGAAACCAAGGACAATAAACATTAAAGGATAAAAATTTAAAAACATACAACAGTGCATACCAAAGATGAAAAAAATTGTTTTTCGAATATTTTAAAATGATAAAATAAAGAGAAAACATGGATGACGTGATTATGCAAGGAATTTGGTGATAAAAAAAAGTGGGGAAATGTAAATAATGAAAGAATGGTTCGTAAAAAGTTCAAAAACATTTTGAAGATGATTTTCTTGGGACTCGTCTTCTGCAGGGGTTATGAGTAGATGAGGAAATTTAATAAAGAAAGAAACGGAAATAAATTTAGGAAAAGAAGAAAAAACTTCTAAAATGAAAGAGAATGAACAGAAAGAAAAAAGAAAGAATTAAAATGTTGAAAGAAAGAAAGAAAGAAAGAAAGAAAGAAAGAAAGAAAGAAACACAAATAAATTTAGGAAATAAAGAATGAAAATTTCTTCAAAGTAAAAGATAAAAGTGACAAAAAGGAAGAAGAAAAAAATAAATCTATATAGCGAACAAGAAAAAAAATTAAGAAAGAAAGAAAGAAAAAAGAAAGAAAGAAAGAAAGAAAGAAAGAAACGCAAATAAATTTTGGAAATAAAGAATGAAAATTTCTTAAAAGAAAAAAGATAAAATTGACAAAAAGGAAGAAGAAAAAAATAAATTTATATAGCGAACAAGAAAAAAAATTAAGAAAGAAAGAAAGAAAGAAAGAAAGAAAGAAAGAAAGAAAGAAAAAAAGAAAGAAAGAAAGAAACGCAAATAAATTTAGGAAATAAAGAATGAAAATTTCTTAAAAGAAAAAGATAAAAGTGACAAAAAGGAAGAAGAAAAAAATAAATTTATAGAGCGAACAAGAAAAAAAAATTAAGAAAGAAAGAAAGAAAGAAAGAAAGAATGAGGGAAAGAAAGAAAGTGAGAGAGAAAGGGAGAAATAAAGAAAGAAATATTTTCATTGAAATAGACAAAGATTGAAATTGTCTGAAAAAAGCAGCATAAAAAATATCAAAAAAAATCTTTTTCAGATAAAGAAGAGAAATTTCAGAGAAGAAAGAAAAAATAAAATAAAAAAATTGAATTGAATAAAAACAAAATTTGCTGAAGAAAACACAAAAAAAAGAAGATAGAAAGAATGTATAATGTAGTATATGGGGGTGGGGATGGAAGATAAAAGTCAGAGATAAGAAAGTGGGGAGCGGGGCATA
>OY757939.1:8583110-8585610 GCA_963585895.1 Sepioteuthis lessoniana
CCGGTAAACTCAAACATGTTACTTTCCCATCCATCGGTGAAATAGATCTGCTTGCAAATTATTTGTATTAGATTAGAATACTTCATATCATGTAACCGTGTGCAAAAATCTCATTAAAAATTACAGAAAAAATTTTAATATAAACTGAGAATTTACGAAGTTCCCAAAGCTCCGGGCAAAAGGAAAAGTCCGTCGGTAAACATGCTGTTAATATTAATTAGATATTTTTTTCTTCGAGATATATATATATATATATATATATATATATATATATATGAGGATCATTACATAAGTTTCCAGATGTTATTCGTATGGGCACTTTTATTGATAGTACACGCATGAAACTCTATTCCTCTTCGAAGTAATCTCCTCATAACGACAGCCTCTGAGCTTAGGGAATAAGCAAAAGTCACAGGGAGCAAGGTCTGGACTATAAGGAGGCTGAGGAACTGTCTTGATGTCCATCTTGGTCAAATAGTCTGTGACAAGGATGGAGTTGTGGACTGGTGCATTGTACTGGAGGAAATGCCACTGAGCCGATTTGAAGATTGCTCGCCTCTTCCAACGGAATCTCTTCATGAACTCCGTTAAAATCAATTAGGTATTTTTTCTTCGATATATATATATATAATATATATATATATATATATATATATATATATATATATATATATACGAGGATCATTACATAAGTTTCTAGTCTTTTTTCGTATGGGCACTTTTATTGAGAGTACACTCATGAAACTCTATTCCCCTTCGAAGTAATCTCCTCCAGCTGCAATGCACTTGTTGTACCGTTTTAACAACTTCTGGAAGGACCAATGGAAGTCCTCTTGTGTGATCGTGTCAATGACCTTCGTCACAGCCTCATTCATCTCCTCAATTGTCTCATAACGACAGCCTCTGGGCTTAGGAATAACCAAAAGTGACAGAGAGCAAGTTCAGGACTATTCTATTTACCCAACCCCTCCGCTCGGGCAGGATATGACACAAGGTTAATTTTTAAGCGGAGTTTAACAGGTTTGAATTCAGAGTTTTCCTTCTCCTAGACTAGTTGCTTCACCAAGGGTAAAGAACCTAGTCTGCCCAACTATTTACTCATAGCTGGAGGGAGAATAATTGAATTCATACCTTTCCCACGGGTATTAGTGCTATGTGAAATGCAGTCAGTCTCGTCCAGGATTTGAACTCGTTTCGCCGTCTCCATTTCCTATGACGATAACCATTACACCACGGTCACCTCCTAAAGTTCAGGACTATAGGGAGGCTGAGGAACTGTCTTGATGCCCATCTTGGTCAAATAGTCTGTGACAAGGATGGAGTTGTGGACTGGTGCATTGTACTGGAGGAAATGCCACTGAGCCGATTTGAAGAGTGCTCGCCTCTTCCCAAGGAATCTCTTCCTCAACTCCCTTAAAACCTCAGCATAGTAACCCTAACTCAAACCCTTTGGCCAATCAACTCTGGTGTTCTGACTTCCTTACTCCTCCGACACCTCTCATCATTCCTCACAGACTCCCTGCCTTCCTTGAATCTCTTATGTCACGCAAAAACTGATGCTCAATTCATGCAATATGGTCGAAAAGCAGTCTGAAGCATTCTATAAGTTTCTGTGTGGCATTTTTTCCACGTTTAAAACACAATTTTATTGCATATCTTTCTTCTAAAATGTCCTCACATCCAGATTACATTTTTGAAATTCACCAGCTGTGACAATCAGGTTTTAGTAGGGTGTATTCCAATTGCTGTAGTTGTTCATTTGAACCTGAAATCATAAAAATTGGTCAGTTATCTCATATTGTATAGCAATAACATAGTGAATTTTTAAGAGTCTACGACAATCTTAAATGCCTGTATGAAAAAAGTCTGGAAACCTATTGAAGGCACCACGTATATATATATATATATATATATATATATAATATATATATATATATTATATATATATGTGTGTGTGTGTGTGTGTGTGTGACTGTGGTATGGAAGTAAGAGTTAGAACTCCAGTCGTATTATCATAATCCCTAATCCACTTGGTAAAGTTATATCCCCCCCCAGCAATGGGTTAAATAGTATCACTACTGTTTCTCTACAAGTATTGCTTCGGCATTAAATCTCGAAGGTTAATATGCCATTAAACAAAGAAACCAAACCATATATATATATATATATATATATATATATATATATATATATATATATATATATATATATATATTTATTTATTTATTTACGAGGGTCGTTTAAAAAGTATTAATCATCTTCCAGAAATGAGAGCATAGCTGAATATTTTGGTGTAGTAACACTCTACCACTTATATAGATAATTCAGATTTTTTTTCTTATTCTATAAGTAGCAGTGTGTTACCACAACAAAAATGATCAGCTCTGCTCATCTTTCAGGTTAAAGCTTAGAACATTTTAAATGTGCCTCGTATATATATATATATATATATATATATATATATTATAGTGTATTATATTATATTATAACAGTGTTGGTT